>OZ002744.1:57407026-57436980 GCA_963924295.1 Dioctria rufipes | reverse complement strand
GATTTCAACTATAATAAGCGAATATATCTCGGTATTAGATCAATCTTTCTTCAGGTGATCTTCAGGTACCCTACATAAGCCACAGGATGCAATATATAAAGATACTTCGAAAATTACCCTAGTTTTTTCCGGAGTCCTCCAGGATAACCATATATGGGCCCACTTATTTATTGTTTGTTTTATTTTTGAGTAATTTCAAATTCAAGAAACCAATGATTTTTACTGATGATTTGAAACTGTTTACTGAAATTAAGAATTTAAATAATTGAATTTGTTTACAACGCGATTAGACCTCTTTATCGCTTTGGTACATAAAAAATCGTTGGTTTGTTAGTAAGACATAGAAAGAATGATGGTAGATCAAAATGGATTGTACAACCAAGCATGATTTTAAAAGTTATTTTGATTTTAGAATGGCCATCCGTGTATCTGTCCTTCCATCCGGCTGTCCTTCCGTCCGGCTGTCCTTCCATCTGTCAGTCCGTTCGGCTGTCCGTCCGATAACTCGAGAATACGTTTATTTAGAGAGCTGAAATTTTACATACGGCCTCTTTAATAAAACTGGTAGATTTCAGGTTGGTAATGTGACAAATCGGTTAACTCCATCGTAGGGTTGCCATACAAAAATATAGTTTCTCTTTATTTATTCGGATACTGCTTGAGACAGCATAGACGTAATGAGCTGAAATATTGTCTACGGCGTTTTTATACAAACCGTAATTAAAAATGTTCTAAATCTGACAACCCTTTCTTGGTAGACGAAATTTGGGATTTTTCCGTTTTCCGTGAAAAGTATGAGTCATAGATGCTTTATTGTAGCGAAACGTTCTTCACAATACAAAATACTAGGAAATCGGTAATTATCGTTTTTACTGTACGGCAAATCGTTCTAGAAGCAAATGCAAAAAACGACTTTAACCATTAAACTTGCACAGAGGTGTGACCATAACAAATTACATTCCTCTAAGAAAGGTATCATAGGAATTGGTCTTAGACCACTCCCACATTTTCCTTGTATCATAACATAGATGTAAGGTTTCGGATTATAAAGTTGTATCCATCGAAATGATTAGTTATAGAAATCTTGCCGGGGAATAGTAAGATAACCAGTAAGTTAACAAAAAAATATTATTTTTAAAACACCGTTTTAAAACGTAAATGTAAGAACACTTATCTTTACTTAGGATGGTATTGTGACCCGGAATATATCTGGCGGTACGAGTAGAGGTGGGCTGTATTTACAGCTACACAAATGTTGAAATTATACTGCCAGCGTGAACAAAAAATATCACCGTATTAAATTGCGTCGCGTTAATATGACCCGGCGTCATTGACGGTGTTTAAGGAAAAAATCTTTAGGGCTACTCCCTTGATATATTCATCCACAAGCCTCTCCAGGCATTTCAAAAGGAATGAGGAGCGGCTTATGTTTCGAAAATTCTTGGGGTCCATGTAAGAAGCCTTACCAGGATTCGGAACGAAGGCAACTCTGTCCTTCCTCCGCACCTCAGGGACATATCCAAAAGCGATATATGCCCTGAAAATGGTATCGATGTATGGAGCCAGCACAACGCTATCTGCCTTAAGAAAGACCGGCAGAATATCATCTTGACCCGGGGCTTTAAAAGCCGAGAAGACTTAAATTGACCATTTCACCTTCTCGACATCAACTACCTTGGCAGCAGTGGACCAATCACCACCAGTGCATTGAGGGAGGTGGGGGATGTTCGCCACACAACTGCAAGTCTTTTTCAAGCCCACAGTCTTGGAAATGCGTCAAGAGAAGAGGTGTAAAGGCTTCTTACTTCGATGCCGTAAGGTAGCCATCTGGCCTTTTTAGAACACTCAATCTGGCCCACGGGGAACTCCTAAGAGCCCTCAGCAGCCTAACCGGTTCACGATAGCCGTAAAGCACCTGGCAGAAGTCTACATAGGCCTGCCTTTTCGATTTCCTAACAAGCCTCTTGTAGCTACTATGAGTCTCGCGGTAAAACTGCCAGTCTTCCTCCTAGCCAGTCCTTCTGGCCTTATTAAAAAGCCCTCTGGAAGCCTTACTGAGTTCGCTAAGACTGCTGTTCCACAAAGGCATAGGTTTCCTTCCAATAACCTTGACGCCGAATTAAAATTGGTAAGGTTGAAGCAAGGAATAATAGTTATATTTTTTTACTTCCAACTTCTTCTTACGTAAGTCAATTACATATGTCTCTTTCCTCATGAATTTGAGATCCTTTGTTATACCAATGAAGTTTTGAATTAGTGAATTTCTTGGATTATCTTTAATAAATGCCAAGTATAAAAAATACATTTTTTATGTTTTTTCAGGCATTTTTATTGTAAAGATTCCCATTTTTGTGAAAATTAATTAAGAAAAGAGCTTAGTTGATGTTTCTTTCCTTCTTTTTCCACTTACGAATAATCGATGTTTTTTCTTTTATAATAAGCATTTTCCTGAAATTGCGTTAATAACATACATACATATGTTAAATATTATGAGAAAACATTTCGAATGTTGCCATCATCATCGTCAACCATAGGCTGTAGCCCCGCATTGCTAGGAACATGAGTTTAATGAAAAGTTGATTATTCTGATATTATCGAACTTTCATGCAACGATTTTCCGAAGTATTTCATACAAGCCTCATATCGGCAACTAATCAAAATTGGTACGCACTTAATCAGGGTGGAGTTCCAATCAAATACCAAAATAAACAATTCACAATGGGAACAGCAGTTTAATGAAAAGTTGATTATTCTGATATTATCAGAATTTCCATGCAACAATTTTCCGAGGGTTTTCATATAAGCCACATATTGGCAACTAATCAAATTTGGTTCACACAAAATCAGGGACGAGTTCCAACCAAATACCAAAATAAACAATTCAGCAATACTTAGAGAAATTCGATAACAATATTTCGCAATCCAATCAATTTACTACCATCACTGCCTACCCATAATTTATAAGTATTAACATTTTTGAGCGCAGGTTTAGTTAAAATAGGCAAAACACTTCGGTGTCGTGCATACTGTTGTCGCAATGTGTATGCTAAATGCTCATAAAATCATACATTCTACAAAAATTTGAATTAGTGGAATGACAGTATTCTAATAGGAAATCGCTTTCGGATAAAATTATAGAAAAAGATACAATGGATACAATATTTATCCATTTCACTTTGCCATAATCTAGTTACTCCGCAATTATATGTATGTACACAAATATGTCTATCACATCATTTATCCCGTTTAAGCATTTTTCCTTAGTAAAGATTTTTACGCCTTAACGAAATTTTCCAAAGGAGAGAATATGTGTTCTGTTATATTTCAGCTGTTATGTAAAATCTTTGACACCTTATCTAATATGTACAGTGGGTGGCCAAATTATTAGAGCCACTCTGCAAAAAAAAAAATGATTTTTGTGTTTAATTTGAATTGAAACAACATTTTAAGGTTAGTTATGGACCTATACCTAAGTTTTAATTTAAAGAAAGTTATAATCTCATCCAATTATAGCATCGTTTTACGTAAGAATAAGATATAAAAATGTATCATTATTATTTTCTATTAATATTCTGTCACTCGAATTTTTGCTGCTATCACAGCTTCTAATCTTCTCGGTATATTTTCCATGCATTTCAAACAATTAATTTTGATTTTTTTTCATCATGATGACAAACTTCTATTAATCTCTCGATTAAACGGTGTTTATTTGAAATAATTTGTTTTGTTATTTCTCTCGTGAGAAGCTCCCAAAGGTTCTTAATGGGATTGAGGTCAGGTGAATTTCCGGACCACACAAGAATCTTGATTTGGTGTTCCTCTAGAAATTTAGGTATTTTTTTTTTTTTTGCTTTATGGCATGGTGTCGAATCATGCGGAAAGACGAAATCTCCATCTGGAAACCATGTTTGGTCTGATGTATTGATCCTGCGTTATGGTGTTTTCAACATTGTACTGACGATCGGTTCATTCCACGCTGAGGATTGACCAGAACATGATGCTCAATAGACGATTCACCTGTTTTACAATACCATCTTCAATTTATTTTTTCCAGGTCGTCTTTTGAAAAATGTGTACTGTTGATTCAACGATTCAACGGAAAAGCAGACCTTCAGCAAAGATAAGCAAAATATGATATCGCCGAATGTTTGAGTAAATAATGAATTTTATCAAAAATATTAAATCAAAGGGTTTGTGATTAAAACTAAAAATTTAAAATACCTTCTTTCAGTCTCACCTGTTGTCTATTTTCGGTATTTTTTTCTGCCTAATTTAACCGCTTTTGCATCATTGCTGCTGTTAGGAGTGGTATCTTGGCTGGCCGGTGGCATTTGTATTTTAACTCCTGGATCTATCGGCGAAGAGTTCTATCCGATACGTTAATTCCAGCATCATGAATCTGTTGTGTGATTAACCTTCTAGGTGCTGTACGGTATTCGACACAAAAATCTCTGTTTTTCCTTTCATGTCACGTGGAGTAGTATTTTTTTTTTCGCCGACAACTTTTAGCACGCTTCGGGGTTAACTCAAAATTAGAGTCCATTTTTTTCTTAATACGGCTCACCGTTGCTCTCAAAACTTTAGCAATTGACGCAATCTTCCGCACAGAATATCCGTCCTTGGCCTTTCCAATGTTTAAATCTTTCTACAAACAAAATCACGAAAGGAAACACAAATTTATGACACATAAATGTCTAAAATCTCTCAAACCTTTTGCTTGTAATATGTGTAATAGCCTACTGATTGTGCTAAAAATATTTATTTGCATTAAAATAACAAAACACTTCAGAAAACACTCTGCCAGCACGTGCGGATATACAGGGTGCTTGCCACTAGGAGGTCAATAAAGCAGGAGCTTTTTAGCTTTTTTTCTTAATCACTCTATAACTCCTAAACGGTTGACATGCCCCCCCCCCCCCTGCCATACACTTTTTGGTTCGCCTAGGTGAGTACTATCACTATCACCTCATGCTCAATTGACCTCCTAGTGGGAAACACCCTGCAGAGGAGTCATACTACTACGGAACGATAACAGCGTCTAGCGATCTTAGATATTGGCAGGTAAACCAATTATTGCATACAATGGTGTTACCATACATAAATTGGATTAAAAAAGTTATGTTCTCATGATAAAAACCCAAAACAGTTATTGACATAAGAATTTTTCCACAATATTGCCATGTAAATTAAAACCATCAATTTCTTTAGTAGTGGCTCTAATAATTTGGCCACCCACAGTATTTTGAAGAAATTCAGTTTTTTATGTTATATTTTGTAAATAAGTATTACATTTATTGATTTTGAATTAAAATATGCATGTAGTCACGAAAATATGCTTGGTAAGACAATAATAGTCTTTTCGTCTTACCTGAATTTATTTAGCCTTAAACGTAGAGTATAAACAGCACTTGAACCGATAAACCAAAGCTAGTCCAGCTGCTATGTCCAACTAATGTTAGTGCTGGTATAAATAGCATATTAACCAAATACCAGAAAGCCTCTGAAAAACTAAAAAACTGTAATTCGAAATTAAAAAAAACGCTCAAATTTAAAATAACTGAATGATTTAATTTATAGACGCCGTGAATTTATGCATAAATTTTGCTAAGCTAACATTAATAATTATTCTACCAACAAAATAAATTCTTCAGTTAATGCTGAGTGTCAAATTTGTTAATATTACGTTAATTACTATGAATTTATTTTGTATTAAGTGAACTGAATGAATTCCACGCAAGGTGAACGAAATTACGTTGCATATTACAATGACAATATGAATTATTTTTATGCCTGATCTACATGATTATAATATTCTCGCTGGAAATTTTAAGTAAATATTTTTCTTTTTATTTTATGATGAGTCTATGATAAATGCAACATTTAATAATTCTTTGTTGAATATTATTATTTTTCTGATGATTAGATTTATCATCACTAAGCAGAAATATCGGACACAATTTATTAACTATACGGCGTCGGGATATCTACTGGAATATATACATATATATACAATCTTTTTACTTCAGTAAAAAATTTCAAATTTCAATACACACATTGTCACACAATAAGCGAAAGTTTTAGACCCATAAACTAGCACTGTAACTGTAATTACGACCCAGATTCCTTTGGTTGTATTACAGAAATATGCTTACCTAAGAATTATAACGTTATTAGAACGTTTTATTTCTTAAAACACATCTCGATTACATCACATCTGGGGACTGTAAATGTTATGGGACTTTTTGAAAATAATCTTGAAATAATAGTTAAAATTTATCTTTTTTTTACGTCATAAGATAATAGTTTTTTATTAAATGTATTTTTCAGACATTCATAACTATTATCAAAGGCTTTCATTTATTTAAGTCTTATGATAGGAGTCCCAAAAGACTATGTTTTGATTTTTTAAAGTCTCATAATAACAGTCTTCACAGACTTTTGTACTTTTAACTCAATTCTAAGAGTTATCACAGACTTTTATTAATAAAAGTTCCTTTCATAAAACTCCCATAAGAAGTTTAATTTTTTAGTCTCAGGATAACTGTTTTAGAAAACTTTAATTAATTTCAGTCAGTCCATAATTGTTACCAAAGAATTTTATTCATTTAAGTCCCATGATAAAAGTCTCATAAGACTTTTATCCTTTCAATTTTTCGATAACAGTCTGACCGGGACTTTCGTATTTTACGCTCAGTTATAATAGTTATGGAAGACTTTTGTTTATTTAAGTCTCATAATGGATCTATCACAGATCTTTTATTCTTGCAAATCTTGGTTCTCGGTTTCAGGAATTGCATAGCCCGCAGACCCGGGTATCCGGATATCCGCACATTAGGAAAGTTAGAAAATAGTGACGAATTCACAACCATGTGATTGATCCACGTAAATCCACAAATGAAATCATATTAAGTTAACGCCTGTTCTCATAACGTAACTACGTGGCCAATCATCGTGAGTCAATCAGGATACCTGAAATACAGACTGTTTCGATCTCAGTGGTCCAAAGAAAAAGAGGTGATAGTAGTATTTTTAATGATTCTAAATCAAATTTACAAATGCAAGAAGAAAAAACAACCGCCTGGTCCGGGATTTGAAACCGGGACCTGCCGCTTGCCGGGCGACTGCTCTTACCACTGAGCTAACGAGACAATGATTTTCCCCCTTGCATCTATCAATTTGTTACTTTTGTCACTAGCCTACTAAGCCATGTTTTTTGAAGGTCCCGGTTTCAAACCCCGGACGAGGCGGTTGTTTTTTCTTCTTGCATTTGTAAATTTGATTTAGAATCATTAAAAATAAAAGTTCTTAAAGTTCTTCTTTCTCCATCATTGACCGATTATAACTAGTGTAGGTTCGATTCCCGTCCGCGGGAAAAATAAATAGGTGATAGTACTTACATAGACTAACAAAAAATTAGATGGCGGGGGAAGGGGTATCATAACCGTTTCGGAGTTATGTGCGATTAAAGAAATATGTTAGGTTTTTAGAAAACACACCGTAGATTTGTTGTTATACATCCTATAAAGATGATTATTTTTTGCCCGAGGAAATATAAAAAGATGGTAAACTTCTGTACATTCGCACAGTTTCGGATAAGAAACATCACGTCATTACGGCGGTGCTTGAGTGAGTCGATAAAACAAATTATTTCTACATCTCCAAATGAGCTTAAAGGCCTCTATTTTGAACTGTATTAACTGAAGTCTCATAATAAGAGGTTTAATAATTTTTTTATTTATTTTAAAGTTAATTATAACTGTTACCGAAGACTTTTAATTATTTAAGTCTTTGGAACAGTTATAATTAACTTTAAAATAAACAAATTTATTGAAACTCTTATTATGAGAGTTAAAAGTTTTTAGCTATTATTCACAATTTGCCATTACGTTTCAAGTATACCATTCAGTCTTAAAGGGACTTTTTTTACCTGATTCCCAAAAATAACAGTTATACGATCCCTGATCACATCTATTCAATAATTTTTCAAAATTTCTAGAACGTTCTATTTCTCAAAACACAGCATAAAAGCTGCCAAATTTAATAAAGATATTAATAATCTCGATAACACCACGATACATACAATTTCCTAGATGCAGTAGAAAAACATGTCGTGTTACAATTACAATTTTACAAAAACTATTGCGGCTGTAGAGTTTGTTTTTATGCGTGCCTGCACACAATACATACAGTGCTTCTAAAACAGCATCGGTTGTTTTGATGACGATAAGTATAAGTGTTGCCATGAAAGTATGAAACTGGGAAATAGGAATGAGAAAAAAAATGAGATTTTTTTTTTTAATATTAAAAATAATCGAAAAACCGAAGATAAATTAATCAATGTGTAAGAAAAATCGCACGAAAATAATCGACTGAAAATATCGGCTAATCGGTTATAAAAACATCGATGGTTTTAGTCACTCGACTAACTTTCCCCATCACTACAAGTCGGCAGGCGCGTCGAGAGAAAAATTGATTTGACAATAAAAGTCTAGAAGGCACACCTATCTTTACTTACCTCGGCATTGACTTTCGTTCGTATTGGTTGACTCCTTTTATCGCTCAAAATAGTATAACGTAAGGGGGAGGCAAGCAAGTAAGACGTCAGTGTATATCCGAAAGCACCCAGAAGGTGAAAACAGGCAACGTAAAGGAATGAATTTTTTTTTGCCGTCTGTCCGTCCGCAGCCTCAATAAAGAAGAGCAAGTTTTCCTCTTGTTTACGCACAGCTTTCTAGCATCAAGGGGATGTGGGTAGCAAGAACTACCCCAGCCGGCTGTCCGCTAGAGGCGACATGATGTGCGGCCACCCACACATATCCCTAAGATGAATTTGCAGCAGGAGGTGCCATTTGCAGACCTATTTACATACTTGGCAAGATGGATGTAGGTAGATCTGACGACGGGCTCGCTCTTCGCTACAACATCAACTATAAATGCTTTAAAATTTATTGACAAACGATTGATAAATGTTTGTCAAATGTTTATAAAACTTTTAGGGAATGTTATGTGTGGATACGTCTTAAAAGCGAGTCGGGTTCGCGCTATCAGGGGTCCATACCAGAACTGTGAAAAGTCGATCGACGTAATTTAAGTAAGTATATTTAAATTTAATTCAAATTTGCCTACGATGACTGAACAATATTCAAACAAACGAGCACAAGAATAATTTTGTACGAATTTGACTTATTAGTGAGAGCTGTTTTAGAAGTTAACACAAAAAAATAATTTTTTTTTTCAGCAACTATGAGGCTAACAAAAATTGAGGGAGTTTTTTTCTGTTATCTCTGATTAAATGCCTACTAACCCTGATAATATCAAAACTTTAGCTTTAGGTCTGAAGAAGGTCAGGGGCGAGGGCGGTATTTTGTTTCAAATTACATATTGTATCTTTATAACCAATGCAAAAAAAATTTAATTTTTTTCAGTCCATGAAATTAGGTCTTTCGAGACCTAACATTCTGCCAAATTGCGAACTCCTACATAACGTCAAAACGTTTGCCACAGACGACTGGATGGACGCACAAGCGATCGTATAAGTGTTTCATTCCTTCTTTCTGTTGTACGGAACCCTAATAATTCATCATATATGTTACAATTTCTCGATAATCTGTTCAATGTTTCAGTTTTTCTTTAAAATTTGTATTTAGAATATATAATTTTCTGTCTTTTGTCAGGCGCTTTAGAGGTGGATCTCCTTTTACAAAACAGTGCTTTCAGATATTTTGGGAAAAGTATCGAAATATGTGATCTTTATATCATTGGATTCCTCTCGTGAAAGTTTAGTCGAAATTTTCGTTAAAACTATTCAAAATATTCAGTACCTCAGAAACATCCCTTAAAATATTTCAAAGTTCAACTTAAGCGCTCTTAAGTTAATTGGTCTTGCATGACAAAGTTGTAGAGGGATATAAGAAGGATCCCATGTTAGTGTCTCATCAACATCATCCTTTTTGAGCCTCACATGTGAAATTCAGAATCACTCATAATAACTCTGCGTCTCTATCCCCTTTTATGGAAATGTATATACATACCTAGTCTGAGTACTTCCGTATTTTTTCCTTTAGTGTTTTGCTTATTAAACAAGGATAAAAGTAAATATGACAGCTTTGCTGCAAACAAGATGCAGTACAAGCTAATTCAAGCTTAAGAAAGTTATTAATACTCCTAATGAGTTGTTGTAATTGTTGTTGTTTTTTTCAGATAACTACCAAGAAGTTTGTTCCAATGGGACCAATTCCTTATAAAACTAGAGAATTTTTTGTTTAGCACTTTTAACATAAAGTACGCACTGCTCGCGTTCATCATTTTTCCACCCATAAAACATAGCATTCTCTAGTTTTACATCACTTAAGGAGCTCGTTTTATAACAGGCTTACTGTTATACTCGCTCGTATTTATCTTAACAACTCTAAAAGTGTTGCAAAGTTTGAGGTACTTTTAGTTTGCTTTGTATTATTACTTTGTTCCATTCTACACTCTTGCCTAGGAAAATTAAATTTCTCGCTCAGTGGTTGTCCTATTCGCTAGTTGTGTAAGAAAATCCTACAATTCCCATGACGTCTTCCACCTCTGATATTGGCACCTGTGTGGCTGAACTTTTCGTCTTAAAAATTTTGAAATTAATGAAACAATGAGTCTACGTTAAATCTTAAATAGGTTCACATTCTCCCGTCATTCTTCTGGAAATTATGGTAGACAGGCTAAAAATCTAAGCCAAACAAAAGAACCAACCCCTGGAGTATCACAATATTTTTTAATTAAAGCTTACCAACACACTTATGTGTAGTGCAGGATGGTTTTCTATAAGCCGATTGAGCTTCTGCGTGCATATACCTAATACAAAAAAAAAAAATTCTAACAATAAATCTCTTGGGAAACAATGGATGACTGGGGCTGTGATTTATGGTAATGAATTTCTATTTTGTCGCAGAAATATCTCTCCAAAGAAGTAGTCTGGACAGACTGTCCCACAAAAAAATGTACAGGGTTTCGAGGTAGAGCTTATTAAGTTCTTAGAAGAAGACTCGCAAGTTGTTATTTATATTTTATTGAATACGTCCACACGCTTTAGTTTTTAGATGTAGAATGCAGTTTTTTTATACATTATTAAGCTAAGCTAAGCTAAGATACCATACGATGCGAAGAACAGCATGGTAGAAATGGGATAAGGAAAGGATTAGGGGCAAATCCAAACTATTAAACTGAACCTTGAGTACGAGTCAACGGCACAGGCGAGGATATTCCTATAAGCTCTCATATGCTTTGAATATGCGTATAGGGGTCAAAGACACTAAATGAAATTGCAAACCAAAAGTATGCAGGCAGATGCAAAAAGTACTCTGTGTTGATTGCGCTCATGGGTGTGTTCGAAGGACTTCTTCCGATTACCTTTGGCGTGCGGGTTGGAACAGAAAACCCCTCTTGTCTGCGTGCGATTTGATGCGACAGAGCTCGAACTTCGATTTGGTCATCGATTCTCTGTATGATTTTGTGAGGGAAAGTCGTGAACTGAAAGGAGAACCTTTTCAAACCCTTCTTCAACCAATCTAAAAAATGTCACCGCCGGTTCCCTCACAAATGAGCCCTTAACGTGGAAAGCAATGGAAATGATACTGCTATCCTATCAAGCGATCAGGCGACCTCTAACGCTCTGACTGGACCTAAGATAAAATCTAAGTTATTAGGGGACTGCAGGACGTCTTTGGATAAGCTATATGTGAATAGCCCGTCTACTCAACAATGGATATAATGGTAGATGGGTATCATGGGAGTGAGAGGACTGGTTTGCTATCTAAGTTCAGCTCTCCTTCTTCTCTTCTTGGACCGGAGACTGCTGTGGACGCTGCCACCTCTATGATCGGGTATTTTGTAATAAAAACTGGTGTTTCTGCGATGCGACAGCATCAATGGGGGAACGTGAAGATTAGCCGGTATACGTAGCTGTTTATTGAATGGCATAATAGGAAGCGTACTGCTTTCTCTTGAAGCTTAAAGCAAAACAATTCACAATTGTGGTTAGTATTATCACCAGCCACAGTTATAGAGGGTATCTCAGAACGACCTGACTATTTAAAACGATTATAAAAAAAAACGAACTTATTTTAAATGTTTATTTATAGATACCAAAATGTACACAGTGAACGAACTTTTACTTTTTAAATATTACATTGGTTAAATGACGGCCCTTTTTTGGCGACACTCTTCAAACCTTTTGCAGACATTATCGAAGACTTTTTGAAGAAGTTGTTGGGGAATCAATTTTATCTTTCCTTCATTATTTTTTCTTAAATCTGCCAAACTGAGTGGATTATTGTCGTAAACAGTACTCTTAAGATATCCCCACACGAAAAAATCAAGTGGGATTAAATCAGGGCTCCGTGGTGGCTACTCAATGTCACATCTTCGCGAAATCACCTTTTCGGGGAACAATTCGTGCAGTGCTGCTGTTGTTGGTGGTAAGTGCCGGGGCTCCATCTTGCTGGAACCATGAGAGGGGATTGTAATGCTCACATTCTTGAAGTTTCGGACCAAAAAAACTCCGTGTCATCTGGATATTGCGCGCCGAATTCACCGAAATCGCTCTGTTTCTATGGTCTTCAAAAATGTAAGGTCCAATAATGCACTTTGCCGACATTGCGGTCCAAACTGTAACTTTGGGGCTGTGTAAAGGGCGCTGATGTAACGTGGTTGGATTGCTCTCGGCCCAAAATCGGCAATTTTGACGATTCACATAACCATTCCATTGAAAATGGGCCTCATCGCTGAAGAAAATTTTGTCAAAATCGTCGAATCTCTCTAACATTACTTTCACGTAATTAAGTCTTAAAGCATAATCATATTCGTTCAAAGCCTGCGCAATCTGAATTTTGTAGGACTTAAGTTTTAAATCGTATCCCATTATGCGGTGAATCGTCGCTCTAGATAGCCCCAATTGTGATTCTCACTTCCTAATGCTAATACGGGGCTGTCGACTTACAGAATTCGCAACCAACTCGATGCTTCCAGGGGTTCTTTCTATTCTTCGACAACCATGATAAATCTCGCCTGTTATGTTTCCAGTATCGTTGAATGTCTGGATCCAAGCGAGAACAGTAGCGTTACTTGGGGTTTCTCTAATATTGCGCAATACATAATTTCGTCGAAAAAGCCGCCGAATGCGAATGAGCGACTGATCGTTCTCGAAATACGCGCGCTCGCAAAACGAACGTTGCTCTCTCGTGTAAGGCATGGTGGTAACTAAAAATGTAAAGACAGATCTTGTCAGAGACGCCACTACTCCCCCCCCCCACCTTCATTTGCATCTCGTTCACTCTCGAAATAGTCGGGTCGTTCTGAGACATCCTGTATAACAAAAATCGAATTTGTTGACGGCTCTGAGTATTTGTCCTTGGCCGAAACGCAAGCTGAATACTATTGGATCTGTGCTCCTATCTATAGATCAGCTAGCCCACACAACATAAATATATCCCCAGTATGGTAATGGTAAATTCTGTTGGTAGACATAAATTATCCGTCGAAAGTATCGAGGGGCCCCAATTACCAACTTACGACATCACTGGGAGTGTCGAATGTCAAAAGGTTCAGTTCTTCCTGCCAGATCCCACCCTTTTCTCACAGTATTCCAATGGGTAAGCTGACTTAACGCATTGAATCATATCCAATTCCCGTTGGAAGCATACGTAGGACGACATACGGATCTCTTAGTAGTTTGTTTTGGGATACTTGCGAGAATATCTAAAGCTGTTGTTCGGGATTTTCAGGTCTTGAATCATATCTATATGAGTATGGTCTTACAAAAAAAAAAAAAAAAAAAAAAACATTTACTTTTCAACATTTTAAAACAGTGAAGCTGTTTATAGTCGCTTCTGTCATTCGGATTGAGCTTTTAACTGCTTAAAAAATCGACAATATAATTGGGCGCATCGCATGTAGCTGACTTAAGCAACGCAGGCCTCGTATGGCTTCTTCAAAAATGACGCATGGAAGCATAGGAAACGATAAAATTATCGCTTTCACCAGAGAACTACGAGATTCCGAAAAAATCATAGTTTAGAAGTTTCTCGACGTGTAAAAGATGACTTTCCCAGGTTTGTTTGTTTTTCTCCATTGCTACATTGGTGTTAATTGAGTATGTTATTCCTAGACAGACAAGTAGTTGGAATTTTTATGTATGAATTGCGCGTCGATTTTATTTTCGAATTCTTTTTGACCACAATGCAAAAATCACGTAAGTGACCATTGGTACTACAATCGTTAACTTTACAAAGGAGATAGTTGTGTAGTAGAGTGAATCCATGGCAGTGTCCATCATCCCATGCCGGCAGAAATTCACATAAATGATGCTATCATACTGCGTCGCATTTGAAATTCTTATTTCCATACCACTAAGAGATTGATCCATTAGTAGTAGCTTCTGTCTTCCTTAAATTAAACAAATAAGAAAGATAGAATTTGTCTAAGACCAATTCTTATGATACGCAAGAAGAATATCCATCTGAAATTTCGTATGGTCACTCATCTGTGCATTTGACTTTTGAAGTTGTTTTTCGCATATATTTCTAGAACGGTTTGTCGGTCAGGAACAACGATTATAACCAATTCTGTAGGATTACATATTCTGAAGAAATTTTTAGTACCATAAAAATATATAAGAGTGATCGTTTTCACAGTATACGTAAAAATCCTAAATTTGTTTATGGCAACACCAAGAACGGGTTGCCCGATTTATTCCATTTTTTAAACTGTATTTACAATTTTTATAAAATCATAGTGTACATAATTTTAGCTCTCTACCTTAACGCGTTCTGAGGCAGTGTCCAAATATGTCGTGAAAAACGAAATTTTTGTATGGCAACCCTAAGAAGGAGTTACAGTAATTTTCCCATTTTTGAGTTTAGATTTCCTTTGTTTTTCAAAAAGGCTCGTGTGCAAAATTTTATTTCTCTCAGTGCACGTGCTCTCGAGTTATCGTGCGGACAGGCGGACGGTCAGGCAGACGGACATGCGAAAATCAAACGGAATGACAAATTTACTATTCCCTATAGATTTTATCTAGAACATAAAAACTCATTATTGCTTCTTAAAGGACATCTATAATTAGGATTACAGTTATAATATATGCAGATAGTAAGTAGACACATGTACATTTGAGGACTGTTTTAGAAAAAAACCGATGAATGATGAAATCAACAAGAAAAACCTATTTTGTTTTTGATAAAATAATTCTAATTAAACTGTCACTTAATAAGCTGCATTATGCATAGCCGACATGATATAATTACTACGTGCTATAATATTGGTGAACTTCTTGCTTTACGTTCTTCATTAAATTTTGTTCAGAGAAAGCATCGAACGTATCTGCCTGTATTTTTGCGAGAGGAGTGCTTTTTTGTTCTTTACTTATCTTTTAATATTAGCCCAAAATTTTTCGATCTGTCTTAGTCCTGGACAATTTGGAGGATTCACTTCCTTGGGTAGAAATCATACGTTTCTCTGCCGTAGTAGCAAGTTGCTAAATGTGGCCGAAAGAAAGTTGAAACATCGTGGTTTCTAACGAATGGAAGAACGAGCTTCTGAACACACTTCTTAACCTATGTGTTCACACATATTTTTCACTCTTAGCTTCACGACGTGGTACCCAAGTACCTTCATATAGTTTGTATGAAAGCAAAAACACATAAATAATGATTTATTTAACCTAAAAACTGTTCATATTTTATATGGGCGACTTTGTTAACTGTATTATGTGTTTATGTTAGCATATACATGTGAGTGCGCGTATACTATAAGTACGATATAAGTAGATGTAAGGAAGTTTAGTACCCCTACTTCATTTATAATTTCTGGGGAGCGATAAAGTGGATACGTCATAGTACGTTTTAGTACGGTCGTAATATGTTAACACCCAACAAACATTGAGAAAAAACCGTCATTGCGATGACTGGAACATTCCTTCAAGATAATTCGAAAACAATTCATCAATAAATCATGCATTCGGATCACATTCCTTCCCGAAAGACGTGACATTCAATTGACAATAATCTTCCGCAGCAAACTTTATCTTCGCCGGAATATGCTGCGCGAATCAGCCGCGAATCATTTTGCATGCTGGACTCCTGATGCAACCATCACAGTTACCAACACACCATCCTAGACTTTTTAGTTACTGTTGAAGTTACGATGAGAAGAATAAAAATAAAAATGATATAATGATTTCAAGTATGCAACGTGTGACAAAGTCAATTGATCAAAGATTAAGACCGATAAAATATATTATTTCAACAGCACTAAAGAGCACTCCCTCCTCTGGGTTCACCTACACACGAAGAGACTTATTGATGATCCTGTATTCAAAGGATGCGGAAAGGAATTCGGAAGTATTACTTATTTCCTTTGTTACTGTCCAGCTTTTTCAGGAAAGCGTCATAGATTCTTGTGCTCACACCTCCGTGATAAAGACCACGAAGCCGGTAAGTCGGGTTGAGGGCGAATATTGAACTTTTAAGAGCGCCCGGTTGGGACCTATGAGCTGAATATTGGATCATGTTGGGGCCAACGTTCCAGCGTTCCCTGCGGGACCTCAACCTCCATCCAATCCATCCATCCAGGTGGCGTAGATCAGATGAACTAGAAAGAGCATCTGGTTGGGATTTCTGAGCAACTGCACCAAAGTCTAGAGGGTGCGGAATGTGCCTTGCTGTGTCCTACGTTCGAGAGTGGCCTTAGAAGCCTCACCTCTCTTCAAGAGAAAAAAAAAAATTGCCTCCTACTCAAGAAAGAGAAGAACTCGTCGATGGCGCTGTCTTACAATACGTTGGATATAGCGTACCTGCAAGTTTCATAATTTATCCGGAGAATAATCCAATCACGTACATTTTTCTAGGACGTACGAAAGCAATTTCCAATGTCATCAATCCAGAGCTGATGCCGAAATTTGCAAGCAGGCAAATATTTTGTTACGAAATTGGGAATTGAATCAATGCTAGGTCAACCAATTATATCACAAGCGTCAGCAGAAGCAGGTGGATTAGGAGAAAGCGGATCAAGATATGCATCTGGACCTACAAAAGTTAGCGGAAGCTGTTACTTACGCCGATCTCTAACTAAATGCCAACGTAAAACAAGAAGCAAAAATCAAAATAACTTTTAATATTATGCGTGGGTGTCCAATCCATTTTGCTCTACCATCATTATTTCGAGGTGTTGCAAACGGAATGCAAACTTAGCATACCCTATCGATTTTATCTAGGGTATAAAAACATGAAGAAATAGTTTAAACAAATTTTTATAAAACGACTTCTTAAATGATCTTTATAAAATAAAAATATCAAAAGATTTTATAAAATACAAGTCTCGAAATACTCTCAAAAGGTTTTTTTTGTTGGATATTCGTAGGTCTGCAAAGACTTAAAAGTATTATTTCGTATAATAAAAATTTACTCTTAAGTTTTACTTTTAAAAATAAAAGTTAAAAGTATTATTAAAATTTAATTTTTAAATATAAAAGTTTCCAGTCGAACTTAAACGAATTATGTCGGACAAGTGAAAACGCAGAGTATACAAACTTTGTGGTGTGTGTGGAGTATACCAAAGAAGGTATGCTTAGGATTAAAACAAATATAAAAGCAAGCAAGCAAAAATATACTAGAATTGAGTAGGCAAACCAAAGAAATTTACTTTTTACCGTTGACTTGTGCCACATTTAACAATATCACCAATTGCATTGGGTAATTTTCGACAGTATTCAGTTCAGGCCGAACCCAAATAACGAAAACCAGAGTTGTCAAACTGACTATTATAGTTAAAGACAAGAAACTTTAATCTTAATATATAAAAATCCAGTGTCACTGGGTTTGTACATGCTAATCTTCGTAATCGCCCAACGGATTTCAATGAAGTTTTGTGAATGTGTTTGGTTGGTTTCAGCTTTGGACACGATAGATGGTGCTGTTGTCGAGACATAAAAAATAGCCTGAAAACGCGTAGATGTGCATAGCTGAAATCTTGTACACGGCATTTTCATAAAAATTGGAATTACGAATAAAATCGGGCAACTCCTTCGTAGGGTTGTCATATAAATATTTCGTTGTTTAGTACATTTATGGACACTGTCTGGCAACGAGTGTACGTACAGAGAAATAGCAAATAAAATTTAGAAAACAGACTAAACCGGGCAACCCTACAAAATTTTGGGTTTTCACTATATATTTGGAAACTGTCTAACAACGCGTCGACGTCGACAACTCAAATTGTATGCACGGCGTTTAAAAAAAATGTAAATTTAGGCTTAAAAATGGGACAAATCGGGCAACTATTTAATAGGGTTGCCATACAAAATTTCTTGTTTAACTATATATTTCGGCACTGTCTGGGAACGGGTCGACGTGGAGAACTAAAATTTAGTACATGGTGTTTCCATAGCAATAGTAAAAAAAATTATAAAAATGGTCGAAATCGACCACTTCTTGTTGATTCCATACAAACTTTAGTTTTTCACTATATATTTGGACACTGCTTCACGCAAGGAAGTAGAGAGCTGAAATTTTGTACACGGGCCTTTTTTAAAAAAAGTGTAAGTTAAGTTCAAATATGGGATAAATTGGGCAACTCCTTCGTATGATTGCCATACAAAAAAAAATTGATATATGGTGTTTCCATAGCAATGGGAAATAAAATTTTAAAAATGTTACCCCTTCTTGATGTTGCCATACAAATCATTGGTTTTACACTATATACTTGGAAGCTGCCTGAGAAGGCGTGGAGGTGAACAGCTCATATTTTGTATACGGCGTTTTCACAAAAATTTCACATACAGGGTCAAAAGTGAAGTAAGTCGAACAACCCTTTCTTGGTGTTGCTATACTAAATTTTAGTTTTTCACTATATATTTAGACACTGCCTACCGCATCGACGTAGATAGATGATAGTCGAACAACCCTTTCTTGGTGTTGCTATACTAAATTTTAGTTTTTCACTATATATTTAGACACTGCCTACCGCATCGCCGTAGATAGATGAACTGTTGTGCATAGGCCTTTTTAAAAAAGAAAAGAAAATTTAAGTTCGAAAATGGGGCCAATCGGGTAACTCCTTCGTAGGGTTGAAATCCGGTATATGGTTGGAGTACGACAATTTAGTAGAAATTGAAAAATATAGGAGAAAATAAGAGCTTGGAGCGCCATTTAATAATTTATGTGAAAAAAGTGTGAAACAAGGTTATCTTCTTTTAGTTTGAAAATAATTTGAAAGCTCAGCAAAAATATTACCTTATTTATTGAATTAAAAGTTTTTCATTGCTATGACTCGAAACCATACCAATACGAAGTAACGGGTTGCAAATTTAGCAAAGCATATGTAACGTCGCTGTTAAAATGTAAATAAAGTTTTTACTGTGCAAGAAAAATGTGAGCCGCTTGTTTACCAACGATGGTTGCAACTTTAATTTAGAATATTAGAGCCAAAAAATTACCGGATATTGTTAAGACAAAAGCCCTTTTTTTGCATTGTTCTAGTCAAAATGTTACACCCTGATTTTGTGTTGAAAATATATTCGATTCTTGTATCGATATACCAATTTTAAATCAGATCTGATAACAAAATGGGTTAATTGCCTGAAAATGTAATGGTTAAAGAATGAAAGACGCGAACTCTATTGGGATTGAAATACAAATATACTTTATTCTACATATACGTTATTTAAATAATAGCTTACTTGCTAGCATAACATTAAAATTATATTACACTTGTAGCAGGTGAAATAATAATTTGAGGAAATAAGCTTCACCTTCCCACATTCTTTTCCTTTAGCCAGCAGTTCTTATCTGGTGTTGATATTGTTACGAAATCTACCTTCCTGCTTTACAAAAGATTTATGAATTTGCTGTTCTGCTATACCGAGAGGGAAATTTGTCTTCAACAATGTTGCAACTGCTTAGCAGCAACACGGTTGGGCATGAAATGTTGATAGGTCACAGGAAACGTAAATCTGCAACAAGTGTGGAACTAGGTCACGCTCAAGTTAATCAGCTGGCCTTTCGTCTGGCTGAGAGAGGTTCCACTCGTAAGCTGTTGGGTCTGTGGGTGCTGTGTTACAAATCTGCGGCTGCAGATTTCATTAAATAGAGCGTAAGCGTACAATATTTTCTGTGTAACGTTTAGTTATCGATGAGAAATAACGTGTGCTGTGTTGTGTGGTGATGACAAAATAATTAATTGGATTTATTAATTTGCCTGCTTTTCGAAAGAATTATCTTCGTTCGAGCTGAAGTTTCTTTTTCTTGGCAAATGGCAGAACTCCTACAATGGTAAGTATTTTCCGTACTTTATAGTCTTACTGTGTTAGTGTGACGCGGGATGATATTAGTGACTTCGTGCTGCGCACGGGAAAACAGAACTTTGTACCAAAAAGCTTTATTTACCCTGTCGAATCTTTGTTGATGGACGAATAAATGGGGACAAAAGATTTGTTTTTAATAAAAGAAAAATTTCTTTTTCGGTGACTTACCGCAAAGTTTTCGTAGGTTCGGTGATTCAATGGCCTCACGTTTCACCTTTCCTTGAAAAAAAAGGAGATCTAACCACTTTCTACTCGCAACCTTATGAGCCCACAAATTCGTGATCGTGGCGTATTGTGTCCACTACACGATAACCAATACACCCGCCGTCTTATTCTTGATATTACGTAGCTTACCGACAAAAACAAAAACTCATTAAATTCAACACTTAGTTTATTACGCTAAAATTTAGTTCTTTTGCACGACAAGGAAACCTCCTTAAACCAAAAAAAAAAAAAAAAAAAACGCTTAACTTAATTTTCCAGAAATTCAACTCCTAACGATCTTCACAATTTTTCGACTTGTCTACTGCTATCAAAAATTCCTAACAGACTATCCACCGTTCGGCGGGGAAAAAAGAAAAAGCCGTAGGGACTATTCCAGTGGGCTCGGTTGTTATTTAAAGTTTGTGACACTTACTTATATTTTTCAACTCATTTCTTTTCTAGTCAGATACAAATTTATAATTTTTTTCTCTACTCTAACTCTAATGACGTTAATTACAATTTTTCAGATTCGAATTTCATCAAGCAAACAGATGGCCAGATGGAAACCAACAATGATGACCATAAGGAAGTGAGGAACATAAAGATGAGTGTTGCTGTAGTCAGCCTTTGTACCAGTTTTTAATTTTCTTCCTTTTTATCTTAAGTGGTTTCGTCACAATATCATATTTGGTCTGGCTGGAATTATCGTGGGAATACTGAACCAAGTGAATTTCACGATGATAACTTAAGGTAACTTAATATATTTAATTAGTAAGCCAAAATGATCTGAAATTATGAATGAAAATGCGAGAATAATTGATTTAAACTAATGGTAAATTATTATTAACTTATGCAGATATAATACCTATTTGCAACAAAGCAACATCCAACCATAAGACAAACATATTTAGTTTGCAGTGACCACTCTGCAAAACAACGAAAACTTAATAAATTGTAGAGAATAAATTAAATTAACCTTCATATAAATTTAGCGTAGATTCTTTTGTAATTTGATGACTATCGAAAAGCGAAACTTTCTTCTTTTTAATTATGCATTTTAATGTATTTACTTTCTAGATTCTAAGCTGGGCACCAATTTAGTATTTACTATAGCTGTTTAAAGCGGAATGCCCACTTTTCATACAACTTTAAGGCCGACCCGTCCAGGCATGACAGATGTCTTAAACGATGCATTATGATACTATGAACATATTTTATTAATAATATTTATTTCAATTAAGTGGGGGAAAGCTTTGGAGATCGCATGTAGCTTCAGTGACTTTCATGGGTGAAAAAATGGACTTTTCTACTTCTCGTAATTGCGCGGAATTGGTGAGTCGAGGACAATGACTTCCTGTGAAAAAAATGTTTACAACAGATCAGTAATGGTAATTAAGAAATAACTGCAAAATTACATGCGGAATCTAATGCATGAAAATGGGTTTTCCAGCAGCAAAATCGTCTCGAGCAAGTTTTCTGAATCCAAAAAAAGGTACACCTCCATTAGTACTCGGGGAGATATGCAACATGTCGTATTGGAAAAATCCCCACGCTCCCGCCGGGGGTTCCATCAACCACCCTAAAAGTATGCAGAGAAACATTTGCGTCCGCGAATTATGGTTGGTTATGAGCTGAGGTAAGCAGTGAAATCCGCTTTCCGATCAGACATAATACTACCAAGTTAGAGCCGATCTGAAGTGCAAAAAATTTAGTACCTCAGTTCGATTAGAAAAGAGCGAAATACTAAAAAAATGAGTCTGGGGAGTAAGTGTGGGGATGGTGGTGGTCCTAGCTTTTAATAAAGTTGGATTATCCATGGATTTTTGTAAAAAATACTAGAACATTAAAATTGGGGATATGGCATTATATTAGCTCTAATTGAGCCCAATAATATTAAGTAGTGCACACTAATATGCCAATACTATTTAACCTATTTTGAGTAGTGGTGGTCCTAACTTTTAATACAGTTGGATTATCCATGGATTTTTGTAAAAAATATTGGAGTATTAAATTCGGTGAAGTGGCATTAAATCAGCCCTCAGTGAGTCCTAAGTTTTGACGTAGGTATTCAAAACTATTTCTACCATGAAATGGTGATCCCAACTTAATTGACGTGTATATGCTTATGGCCATAGGATCTAATAACTTCAATGGTGCACTCTGATTGGTAACCAATTTCAAAGGAGCGTCTATCACTTCATGCTCGCTCATGTGGAAACTCCTTTTATTCTTAAACTATCTTGCTGTATGACAATGTTTTAAATGTCTTCTTAAATTTCCGTAATGAGTCCTGGCTTCGGCCCTGGTCATAGCTGTGAGACAACATTGTTAAAATTAACGACTGGCATTAGAACCGTTCTTGACAATGATGATCCTATGTTTTTAGTTCTTTTAGATTTTACCAAAGTTTTCGACACCTTGGACCATTCAAAACTCTTTGTTAAACTTCCTGAACTTTTCGATTTTAGTCCGCCTCCCCAAACTTTTAGAAAGCTTTTTAACTAATCGTTGCCAATTGGTTAAGCTCACTAATCTCGTTTCATCCAGAATTAGTGTGACATGTGGCGTGCTTCAGGGATCTATATTGGGTTCTCTCATATTTTACACCGCAGAGTTCATACGTATGCTGATTATATCCAATTATATCTTAGTCATTCAAACGGCTCAGTTGAGCATTGCGTTATCTGGTTGAATGAGAATTTGGACAGAATTCAACTATGAGAGATTGGCTAATGAGTATAAGGAATTAAGTTGTACTAAATGTAGACAGCTTTACAATTTTAGTACTAAAATACCTCTAAAAAGAGATATTTAAAAATATCCTTGAATAGTGTATTCTGTCCTTTACGGGGTGTTCCCATCGTGGTCTATAGAGCATGAGGTGATACGGGTCTATCGTCAATAGTCGCTCATTGAACCGCACTAAGCCGGTGGCTGTACCCTTGTACGAGTACACTCTTGACACCTCACACCTACCGCCTATTCTCCTTGAAGTCTCTCCAATTCTAGAAGGACTTATTTGAAACTATGGTAAGGAGGCCACTAGCAAAGTCCACGGAGCTTTCAGATAGGTTTGGTTTTATGTCAGTATTCTTTCGATTACTACACGCAAAAATCTGGTGAATTCGCTGTTATTACGATATTTTACATTTATATCTTTTATATTCCCTAGACCAGATGCTGTCTGCAATCGGAAATTGGAAGCAGATTTCAATGATTTGCTATTGGTTTGTGCAGATTCGGTCACATTACTCCATTCTACTCTGGGAACTTATTTATTGTGCAAAGCATTATTCTCCCTCCATAAAATTCAGTACTGTGGTACACCTTCATACTAGTTCGATTTTATTAACTTTATGCGTAGTGGAAGACACTTAAATCTAATTTGCCCTAGCTTTAAACACTCCGTGCTTAGTGGCTCTTACTTTAACTAGCGTTTGGACTAAACTTCCACCTGATACTTTCTTTTTTGTTTAGCTTTAGGTTTTGAATAACTTCGCACCCTCTTTTCTTTGAACTTTTTTTAGTACTTTCAGTTTGGTTATTTTTTCTTGTTCTGTTATTATTGACGCTTTCTTATTTCAATCTATATAACTCCAATACTCCATTCTATTTCATTGTAATTTATTTTGTTTTTGTAGTAATTTCATGTTTCATCATAAGGGTTCTCACTAATACCTCTCTAATTATTGAATTATGGCTTGTTTTGTTTAACGTGCTGAAGTAAGGACTCTCTTATCATACTACAAATTTTGGAAATAAATAAATAGATAATTGTAATTCTCTTTTATTTTTCCATTATAGTTATTGTTTGTAGTTGGATGTGTCACCATTATAATCGAAAAGATTTCTTCGTCCTAACTTTTAAGCAAGGGTCCTGGTCTTTAACTTAAAAATCTAACTAACGCAATAGTTTATTATAGTAACACGAATGCGAGCATCCGATACAATATATGCAGTACAATATATAAATAATAAATGTACGGCTGCTTGTCTGTTGAACTTGCACTGTTACTTACTAAAATAAAAAAAATCTTAATGACACAGTTCTATTTATCTGACTTAAATTCCAGCTAATGCTCACTTCCTTTGAGAGCTGGTAAGAAGTCGGAAAAAAGGTGAAAGTGAAAAAAACCGGCACGATACAAACCTTTAGGTCATTTGACGGCGCGACTTTTATATGTACAGCGCACGAAGAAAAACCATTTAATAAACTTTTTTTCGCGGAATTAGAAAATTAATGCAAATTTAAAAAACTATAGGCATATCTCAATTTACGGAACGAGGCAGAATGAGATACAAAATTTGAAAGAAGGACACATATACGAATTTGTACGAAAAATCACGAATGTTAGTGTCATGAAAAAAGAGCAGTTTTTAGGTTCATACATTCTTTTTCATATTCACCAGAGCGGAAAAAGAATGATATTTTTGTAAAACCTGTTTAGAATACTAAAAAATATTGGCAGATTTATTTTGTGGATTGCATAACAATCCAAGTAATATTTTATCGCGCCATTAAATTTAGTTTTCACCTATGTTTTGTAATAATTTAGTAATCTGTCTTTTGTTGTATTAAACAAAGAATATCGAGTTTGGCATCACCAGAAAAACTGGCTGGATTAAGCACACAAAAGGTGATCTCACTCTCATTCGTTTAAAGTTTTCGTCAGCACAACATTGGAAAAATCGGTACAAGGGAATTTGCAAAGTCAAGAAATATTTTTTTTCACACATATTCTTGCTTTTTTGTTATTTTTGTTTTTGGTTTAACTAGTGCTGTATGAATTAATATTGTTTAGAATAAGATAGTATAGGAACGTATAATTTAGGTTTGAATTGAAAAATTACATGCTTTAAATTCATAGAATGAAAATACACACGTCTTCTAGTTAAACAAACAAATCAATTCCTAAAATAATCCTACAAGTGTCCGTACTGAAGAGTATTGGAACTTGCTCATACGAAACGTCTTATACATATTACCATCTGCACCAACTGCAGGCATTTCAGCGCATTAGCTATAATTTCTATTTTAATTTTTAACTTTGTTGTAATAGTCTTCCTGATTTTTTAGGGTTCCGTACCCAAAGGGTAACAACGGGAACCCAATTACTAAGACTTCGCTGTCCGTCCGTCCGTCCGTCACCATATTGTATCTCAGGTATCACCAGGTTGTATCTCAGGTAGACACTTTAAATTTTCACAGACTGTGTATTTCTAACAACAAATAATAAAAAATAAAAAATAAATAAAATTAAAAATTAAAGGGGGCCCCATACAAGTAACGTGATTTTTCTGCGTTTTTTTTCCCGTTTTATTCTCATTCATTTTGAAAAAATAAACAAAAAGTACATAGTGTTAAATTTTGTACAATGTTACGGAACCCTTCGTGCGCGAGTCCGACTTGCACTGGGCCGGTTTTATCTTTTCTTTAAATTGGCGGGGCTCACTTATAGGGTTGTATTGGGTAAGCGCCAAAGTAAATACGTAGTATTTCGCCACATATGATTCGTACTCGGAGTTTATACTAAAATAATATATGAAATCTGCTTAGTATTTTCTTCTAGCGACTGCAGCAGGCAGGAACTGGCCATACTGAAGTATTGGTTCCTAATGATAGGTAACACTTCATACACATTGCTATCTGCGTCAACTGCATGCATTGCAGTGCATTAGCTAGAATTGTTTTTGTATCTCTAAACCGTTTTGTAAAAGTCTTTGTGACTGTTCTTTTCTTTTAATTTACTAGTCCCGTCTATAGGATTGTATTGACTAAGCGCTAAAGTAAATACATAGTGTTTCGCCTCATATGATTTGTACTCGAAATTTATACTGATATTATATATGAGGTCGTCTTAGCACTTTCTTCCGGCGTCTGCGGCAGGTAGGAACTGACCATCACTGAGGAGTATAGGTTCCTGTTGATATGAAACGTCTTATACGCAATCCTACATTTTGTTTTAGTATTGGACTCTAACATTACCGAAAGATCTGCTGTTATTTTTTTTTTTTATCATTTTTTTACAGTAAGCTTTATTGCCCATGCTCGCTAGGATTTAATTTATCATAAATAACATAAAAGCGATTTCTCAGCAGTTAAGCTTTGGGTTTTCGCTTCCTGGGGTATGAGGAAACTTTTGCAATTCGCAGATGGTACTTTAAATTTCAAGGAGTAGCGAGGAAACTGAATAGCTTAGGCTTAGAGAAAAAAACATAGTGCGCATTGTGTCATTACAATATAAAAGTGAAATAGAGACAAGCTCTCAGTAAACCCTGCCATCTGGCCGCTGCCGTTACATAGCTCAAGCTTCTCTAGGATTCTCAAAATGATCATTAATGCTTACAATACAGATAGGGTATATTTATCTGGGTATTTGCTTCAGGGTAATTGAATTACCTAGTTAATGGGAAACTCCAGATAGACATAAATCGGGGTATCTTTAATGGTAACGAACAGCCGATGCAGATGATAATTTTCCAATTGTCACTTTTTATTTCCATTAATGTTTTTATTTGCCATTGCCTATCATTGAATATGTGCTCACACAAAATTTATATTTCCAGCGACTATCAGTTGATGCTGATATCAGGGTAATTACAATTTTTGGGGATATTTATATATCCCTGAAATTATTCGCTCACTTTCCGGGGTATTTTCAGAATACTCAGCCTATTTGGCGATAAGGCACTAATTATAGGATAGATTATAGATTCGCAGAAAAGGAGTATTTAAAAAAAAAATGTCATTATAAGACCAACGAGTTTTATTGCATGTTTTCATTTTTATATAAAATTCACCATTCACATGTTCTTTATAAATTTAATAACTTTCGAAAATATATTTTCTTTGGTTACATGTAGGTATAGTGTAGGATTCGTCTCCTTTTAATTACTTTGGAGTTTCCCATAAAGACTCTCAAGTTTATTTTATTTTTCAAAAGTAACACCAACAAGAGCAGAGAGAAAAGTTCTTGCATTAAAGCATTTCAAACGCGGCGAATTTCATTTACGAAAAATGCAACTAAGGAATAACCCACAGTTACGTTCAAAGGGCTGAAACAACCCAACACCCTTTCAATAATGGTTTTAGATTCTCAATTAAACTTGAGTGGGTATTGTTGTCTAAACTCGAGGACAAGGTCTGAGACTTCTCTTCCGCAGCCAGGAAATGCCTACGAGTACTCACATGTAGTAACTACACATAGCTCCAGTTTTTTTTTTATTTTCGTATAATGTCGTTGAAGCTTTTGCAAACTCGCACGACTGCAGGACGGACCAAATGTATTTCTAACCCAATCTGATATGCTCAACTTTGCTAATTAAAATGTTCTGTTGCTTTCTCTTGCTTATCCTCCTCAAGGCGAAAATAAAGGATTCTACATAATACCAATATAGCCAGTGCCATGGTTTGCAGGAGGTCTGTAGCAGTATAAACAAGCAAGTAAAGGCAATTGAAATGTACAACAACAATAATCCCTTCTGAAAGAGATAGTTGAAGGAAAAACTATTTAAAACCAAATAGAACTTTGCCGTTACTCTTCCGGCATTAAAATATCCAATAATGGAAGAACAGTTTCTACATAAATTGAACCGATAGCGGAGTTATTCTAAAATATGAAAAATGAATGACATCTATTGATACTGCGATACAACAAAAAATTTGCTACAATTTATAATGGTGCATGACCAAATGATAAAATACCTGTTTACCATTCATTTTGGCATATGTTGCGGATAACAATGCAACAATGATGTTTGTAATAAAGCTTTATCTATTAAGTACGGTCATCACCTGAATATCATATACATAAACAATGAATTTTCTAACAAGTGCTCTTAAAGTTGGATGCCCCATTCTCGTCCTATTAGCGCCCAACCGCTCCAATTAGTCAGTTCCATTTCATCGTAATAAATCAGGAATCTGCAATCCAAAGCATTTTTCTGATCTCGTGATAGTTGCTGATCGTGTTATCAATTGGGTGAACTTAAATGTAAAGTTATAGGGCTGTAAACTCCAATTATAATATACATAATAAGCATATCGCAATGTGCTAAATAAAAAAAACGTCTTGAGATAATTTACGTTTGAGAATCCTCATCAGGATCTATCGGGGCTTCCAAAAATGTGGAAAACTTTAAATTTCGGTACTTGGAAGCTAAATTTTTCTTTGGGTGATTTGAATTGAGAACATATTTTCCAATTTTTCTTCAGTGAATGAAATCATAACAAGTGTAAACAAAACAAGTAAAAAAGCTAGATTTGGTCTAAGACCAATTCTTATGATACCCTAGATGAATGCCGTTATGAATTTTTGTATTGCCAACCTTTGGTGCAAGTTTGATTTTTGAAATGGTTTTTCGTATATATTTCTAGAACGGTTTGTCGGACAGAAAAAATGATTCTAACCAATTTTATAGGATTTCGTATTCTGAAGAAGTTTTCAGTACAATAAAAATGTCTTGGACTGATCGTAATTACAGTAGGTATACGTAAAAATCCTATATTTTTATACGGAAACACCAAGTAGGGGTTACCCGATTTAGTTTTTTTTTGAAATTTTATTTTCTAGTACAATGAGAATACCACGTACCAAATCTCAGCTCTCTACGTCGAAGCGTTTTCAGGCAGTATCCAAATATATGGTAGCAAACGAAATTTTTATATGGGAACCTCACGAAGGAATTGTCCGATTTGTCTCATTTTCGAACTTAATTTTACTTCTTCTTTTAAAGTCAGTGTAAAAATATTTCAGCTCTCTAAGTATACGCGTTCTCGAGTTTTCGTGCGCACAGATAGACAGACGGAGGGACAGACAGACGGACATGCAAAAATCAAAATTACTTTTAATATTATGCGTTGGTGTCCAATCCATTTTGCTCTACCATAGTTATTTCGAGGTGTTACAAACGGAATGACAAACTTTGTATACCGTTTAGAGTTCATCTAGGGTATAATGAATGCTCTGATAATTATCGTTTCACCGCCAATAAGTGTCAGAACAAAAACTATCTAAATAATATGATTGCAAAA
This sequence comes from Dioctria rufipes, assembly GCA_963924295.1. Taxonomy (NCBI): domain Eukaryota; kingdom Metazoa; phylum Arthropoda; class Insecta; order Diptera; family Asilidae; genus Dioctria; species Dioctria rufipes. Next base: position 57,407,407 of record OZ002744.1, on the reverse strand, counting down.
GATTTCGCACACAGAATTTGATATTTAGTTTATCAATATAGTTTAAATTAAGATTTATTGTGTGTTCTGTCAAATTTAATGCATGAAGTCTGTTAAGAGCTAGAGAAAGTTAAAAGGCTATAGGAAATTTAACTTTTATTATGCCTTCATGCAAGGAACAGAAACAAAAGTAGTCTTGGTTTATGCACGCTCGTGTAACTCCACGATTACAGAAGAAAGAAGGATCTTTTGATATGAAAGCCTGCCGAATGAAACTAAGTATATGAATCATCTTAGCTACTAGGGGACTGCAGGATGTCTTGGGATAAGCTATGGGAACAATTTTACAATAGGCGCACTAGCTCAGATTTTTTTCAAACTTTGTATACTAGTTCGAATTTA
>OZ002744.1:57313987-57406826 GCA_963924295.1 Dioctria rufipes | reverse complement strand
ATTCACTAGTAGACTTAAGTATTAACTGCTTTCTATACATAAATCTTCTGTCGTTTTAACATTAGGATGATATCGTATTTTGAGCTTCACGTTATTCATAACAAAAAATATACATTCAGCAGTGGAACTACTGTGGGAAAAAACAACTAATACACACATAAAATGAGACAATTCTTCAAATATAAATGTTGAAAGAATAATCATTTCCTTAGTGAATGGAATAGAAAAATCACCACTTTGAATCTTTTTATATCGTTTATGTCCACGAAATTTTTAGCACAATAGATTTGTAATCAATCGAAAATAGATATGGAAAATAAATTGTACTTTAATAGTCATAAATCTATCGCAGAAAGTGGTAAAGTTGTTATGGCCCAATATAAGGAAGATTCTTCTTCCAGCAGCCAAGGGCACATTTTAACGAAATAATCAGCAATTGCTAAACAATAACCTCGCACGGTATTGTTCTGCTACTGTCGGTTATTTTGCTGATTAGCCCAACAGCTGGCTGCGATGCACGCTTAGTGGAGCAATCGACGATTACAATAATAATTAACTTCGCATGGTAATTATTATGTAAGGCGATTGTTTACTACTAAGCGACTCAGGTGCTGCAACCGGTAGAACAAACGACAAGGTTGTTGTCGTTTGTTTACATCCGAGTTGTGAGCAAAGAAAGCTTACTTCCGAGTATAGGTTCATAAAAGACCAATGACTGGTCTGTCGAGTGCCGCAGTATTCTCGCCGTTAAGCGTTCAGTTTAGAGTCGCGTTTTTTCCAAGTTAGCGTGAAGTTAAGAGTGCGGGTCGTGAATATTTTTAACATTGTTGAGATAGGGCAGTTTTAAAACATTCAGTCAATAAAGAAGTAAAGTAATTATCGTAAAAACGTCTTTTAATTGCTCGAGGGGCACGACAAAGTGGTAGATTGTACAATGTTACCACAAAAAGTGGTAAATCTACCACTTTAGTCGTAAATAATAATAATGATGTATTAGCAATATTATCGCTATAATACCACAACCTTTTATTTACAAGTTCACAAATATATAAATTTTAAAATTTACAATATTACTATATTTTTAATATATTGCACACAACCTTTTTAAAACACATAACCTCATTAAATTTCTTAAAACTCATATACCAGTGCATTCTTTGTACGGGATCTATTATATAATTGTAGTCTGAAGTTCTCCGACGCTCCTCATAGATTATATGGTTGAGCCTCTACCACCCACGTGATCATATTTAGAAGATATTCTGGAACCAACCCATTTTTCATATTGAATACAAAATCAATACATTTCTCAATTCCTTGTTTAATATCAAGCCATAATAAAGAATTAAACATACTACTAATACGAGTGAAATGATTGCAACATAGAATTACACGCATTGCCTTATTTTGTAACCTGCTCAAATCTCCTTGATTACATATAAACAATATTGCAGAACAGTATTCAAAATGTAGTTTTATAATACTCTTATAAATATTTATCGCGGTAGCCATCGTAAGCTTTTTTTCTAATCTATTCAAAAATCCAATTTTTTTAGCAATATAGTTTATATGTACTTAATTTAACATTTAACTTTTCAATCAAAAAAACAATCCTAAGCATTTATGTTCATTCACACATTCCATTAGTTCACCATATATTATTATTTATCGTCATAGCTTTTGTTTTATTTATATTCAGTTTCAATTTATTCATCTGTAACCAGTCACACAATAATTCTAAATGCCATTCTATTTTTATTTTCAATTCATTGGCGTCTTTCCCTGATATATACATACAACAATACACGTCAGCAAAAAGTACTATTTTTGAAAATTTGAACACTGAATTAATGTCGTTTACATACATAATAAACAAGATAGTTCTAAGTACTGATCCTTGTGGAAGGCCCATCGATATTTCTATTTTACTGGAAACTGTATAATTTATTTTGGTGTTTTGCTTTCTTCCATACAAGTAGCTATGAAACCATTGAAATTCCTTCTGATAAATTACATATTTTGCTAATTTATTTAATAAAATGTCTGAACAGGTATAACAATTGATTCTTTTCATAAACTAGGGAATTCTCCACTCACCAACGATTTATTTATTATGTGAACCAGAGTAACACCCCAATTATTCCTATATATATACTAATTGAATTATGGTCCCATTTTCATTCATGTTTTTATAGATATCTTTCATTTTGTTATACTTCACCCTTCTAAAATTAAAGTCATAATCCACTTCTGTAATCATGTCCGAATATGTTCTATGGGGTATGGATTCATTTATGATCTATACGCTTTGAATAAAATATTTATTTAGTCTCTCTACCATTTCTTCAGGTTGCTGGCATTTATAGTCACCAAATTCGATTTTCTCCATTTCATATTTCACTTCAAGGGCAACCCTGAAACACAGTTGCATCAATTGTGAAAATCGGTTTCTTTTAGTATGCGCGTCTTAGTTCTTAGTAAAGGCGGTCACCCAAAAATGTCTTGGCGGGTCTACCGGTCGATCGCGATCGATTTAATGCCCACCGCTGCCTAGATGAATGCCCGTATAATATTTCGGATGGTCACCGAGCTATGCAGGTTTGATTTTTGAGGTGGTTTTTCGCATATATTTCTAGAATGGTTCGTCGGACAGAAAAAATGATTATAAGCTTATAAGCAATTTTATAGGATTTCGTATTATTAAAAAGTTTTTATTACAATAAAAATGTCTACGACTGAGCGTTTTCACAGTATATGTAAAAAATCTAAATTTTTATATTTTTATTTAGTGCGTTCTCAGGTAGTGTCCAAATATACAGGGTGTCCCAAGTGACGTGTTCTCTTAGCATTTTTCTCGAAAATGTGCGGAGATATCGAAAAAGTCCTAATAATAAAAGTTACGCATCGTTAGTCAAGGTATCCTCTGGTATAGCCAAAGTCCTTGAAAAAGGACTGGGGAATGGATATATTTAAAAAATGTCCTTTTTGTCCTTATTAAGGATACATTTAGATTGCATTTTTGAATTCCGCAAATAAAACTAAAACGAAAATGTTATATTAAAAATTCCAGTTTAACCCTTTATTATCGAGATATAAGACCTCAAATTGTACTCTATGCACCGTGTTCCTTTGCCATTTTTCTCGTAAATGCACACAGATATCATCAAAGTGCTAGTACCAAAAGTACCAAAAGCTACCCATCATAAGCCGGGCTAATTTTTGGTATGGTCAACATTTAAAAACGAAAGCCACACGAAAAAAGGATATCTTCGGTTTTGTCCTTTTTGTCCTTTCTGAGGATGTATTTTGGCTACATTGAATAATTCTTAATAGGTATACCACTCAGAAAGGACGAAAAAACACAAACCGAAGATATTCTTTTTTCTAATCCTTTTTTGTGTGGCTTTTGTATTTAAATGTTGACCATACCAAAAAATAGCCCGGCTTATGATGTGTAACTTTTGTTACTAGCACTTCGATGATATCTGTGTGCATTTTCGAGAAAAAATGGCAAAGGAACACGGTGCATAGAGTACAATTTGAGGTTTTATATCTCGATAATAAAGGGTTAAACTGGAATTTTTAATATAACATTTTCGTTTTAGTTTTATTTGCGGAATTCAAAAATGCAATCTAAATGTATCCTTAATAAGGACAAAAAGGACATTTTTTAATATATCCTTTCCCAAGTTCTTTTTCAAGGACTTTGGCTATACCAGAGGATACCTTGACTAACGATGCGTAGCTTTTATTATTAGGACTTTTTCGATATCTCCGCACATTTTCGAGAAAAATGCCCAGGGAACACGTTACGTGGGACACCCTGTATAGTGGAAAACGAAATTTTTGTATGGCAACCCCACGGAGTTGCCCCCATATATCTCATTTTCAAAATTAAATCCCCTTTTTTTCTTAAAAGTCCGTGTACAAAATTCCAGCTCTCTTAGTATACGCCTTCTCGAGTTATCGTGCGGACAGACGGACATACAATAACCGATTTTAGACGAGTTTCACGAAATTCATCCACCAACGAAGTACGCCTACGCAGTTCATTAAATTCATTGAAAGAGTAATACACAGTGCTTTTATATATATATATATGTATATTCTCATCACAAAGCTAGATTGAATTTTATCAGTACACTACTCCAAGCTTGGGCTACTTCGAAAATCATTAAACTTCTTCGCAAGAAACAAATAGCACTTATAAGACAAAACGTTTTAAGTACGTATATGCTAAGAAATGTCAAGGAATACCATGGAAACGTCAGATCACCTCAATTGATATTAGTATTGCCCTATTGCAAAACCTATGGTACGCAATAAGACGAACTATTATAAAATTACTCTGGTTTGAATATTATTCAGATATCTTAGGAAATATTGGATTAGGTTTAAATATAATTGAATTTACTTAAAACGTATATAAAGATATTTATTTAATTAGAGGTTTAATAAGGATAAAGATTAAATTCCTGATATGATATCGACGGAGGAGTAAGGTGCCCACGGTTCGTTGATAAAGTTCTAGCACGGAACCCTAGTTGTGCAAGCCCGACACGTTTATAGCTGATTTTTATTTTTCACTTCATTAAGCATTGGAGAAACCTATTTCCGCTGATATGTTACTGTGAGCAAAAGTTGTTAAGATACACATATATTCAGGCAGTTGTTGCCGTCGAAATTTGTTACAAATTAACTGGGATTCGCAACGAGGCAGCCCACTAACCGAACAGCTATTCATATTGTGTCTTACTAAAGGTGGTAGAGGTCACAAGTGGAAGTTCCTAAATTTAGGCATAAAATATAAACGATGCAGCAAGCATCAATCGCGGCCGCTTACCACCAAGGCAAAATAAAGCATCAGTAAGGCAGCAAACATCAAATGTAAAATAACCTAAAATTTTTCAAACCGTAAGCAAACATCTTCGCAGCAAGCATCATTATGGTTGTCATCGTTGTTTTAAACTGAGCATCAAGATTCAAGAATTAGACAAGTATGATTACATACATTTTCATACCGTTAAATGCACAAGAATTAAACTACAAAACTCTTGAATCGACCTTTTAGTATGGAGGGTTCCACAGGAATAAATACTTCTTCAATAAGTTCAAAGAATTTGATGTCGCGGCCTGGAATATAAGGAAAACAATGGAGTTGTGCATATGAAATTTCGTGAGAAATTTTACTGCAGTTACAATTTGAAGATGCCATTAAATTATTGTTTTTCTCCTACCATACAAGGACTTGCGGGTTAATTTAACACTTTTGTTTTTCTAAAGTCGTTTAGTGTAGGAAGTATGCTATTTGGGTGACGCAAATTCGACATGTAAACAAAGTTAGTGGAAGTTATAAAAATTTGTATTCTGCTTAAAGAATAAAAAATTAAAACTAATTATTAATTTTGCTTTTCTAATTTTCTGAGTACTTAGGAGGTATTATACACATATGCAGTATTACGATTCATATCTTGTATATCTTCTCCAGCATTTAGCAGTGGCGAATCTTTGAGCTATAAACTACTTTAAGCGCAAGTAGTAAACACTCAAATGTTTTCAAAATCTTTTGTAGAACATTTATATACTTGTTGCCAAATTGCTTCATGTTGTTTTGTCTCCTATTTTCCTCTGCAATTTCAACTATAGACATGTGAAATCAAATGTTCGATAGGGATTGTCTGAAATGTAGATTCACGCCGCCTTTTATTAAGAGTTTGATAAACAACGAAAAATGCTACTAAATTAATATTGTTGGGAATAAATATAACTAAAATTATATGAATATACTTGCGACACAGTCTATTTTGCGCAACAAGTGACTGCGAAAATTTCGTCGTTCAAGTTTGCCGGATTACAATGCCGTGTCCATGCAGATAAGGACTTACTACTGGAAATCTATATAATTATTTTCGCTGTTTAATAACACACTATCTATTTTTCTTGGGAGTGTTTATTGTACAGATCCTTTGTAATCCATCAAGGCCCTTCTGAATAATATATTCAAATTGAATTTGCGAAAATCTTCTAAAATCGATGTCCAAGCTGGACCCGGGTTATTCTGCTAGGCTAGATGGGATATAGGGGGTCTTAAAGAACTGCAGTGGAACGCTTTCTTATTCATTAACATTAATGTTTAATCTATCGCTGTGGCTTGGTAAATTTCCTAAGTTATAGAAAGAGGTGTTTATTGTCCCAGTGAGGTAAAAGGAAGCTTGTTACCAAATATCCTCCTATTGTTAGATTGTCTTATATTCCCAAACTGTTTGAAGCTTCTCTATATGATTTCTTGTATTTTCGCTGTATGGGAGCATGGTTTTATGCAGGGAAGGTCAACAACAACAAATTTGCTCCAGTTTACATCTACCTGTATAGAATCGTTTGAGCATGGTTGCGAAACTCACTGTGTGTATACAGACTTCAGCATAGCATTTGACAAGTTTCCTCGCTCTGTTTTGTTATTTAAGTTGAGATCTTTAGGCTTACCAATTTAGTTGTTGAACTGGTTATCATCTTACTTTAAGGATCATAAACTTGGGATTCAGTTCAGTTCTGCTATGTCTGAAGAAATAACGGCTTACTCCAGTGTTCCACAGGGTACTCACATAGGGCCCATCTCTTCATATTATTCACAAATGATGTTTCCTATGTAGTTACCAATTCTGATTTGCTAATATACGCAGATGATCTAAAACTGTATAAATCTATCGACTCCTATTTGATTCTGTCAAGTTGTAGGATGATCTGGACAGACTTGTTGAATGGTGTGAGAAGAGTTCTGTCATTTTAAACGTTAATAAATCAAGGGTAACTATTTGCTCTCGTAAGCGAGTCCCTTCGCTGGGTATCTATGCTATGAATGTGTTATTACTTTCGAAGATTGATAAAATATGTGATTTTGGCATATTGTTCGACATAGATTTCATCGTTAATAAGACAAACTGAATGTAAGGCATTGTAAAGCGCTGGTCAAAAGAACTAGATGATATATACATTACTAAATCTCTTTTTACCACTCTTGTTAGATCCATTTTGGAATATGCCAGTCCTGTCTAGTCTCGCTCTTACAAAAATCAATCCGATCGTACTGAGAGCCTGCAAAGGAGATTCTTACTTTTTGCTGTAAGAGGTCTCCAATGGAAGGATAGGCTTTATTTTCCACCTTATAACGAATAATTAAATTTAATACACATTCCTAGTCTTGAGACTCGTAGAAAAATTTATGATATATGTAGGTAAGCTTTGTATTTTAACTTGTGTTATCGACATGCCTTTAATGTTTGAGAAAATTTATTTCAATTCACCATCTCGACACTTGCGATCTAATGACTTTATTTATTTGTGTTCCCATCGGATCAACTATGGACACTTTGAGTCTATGACTAGAATATGCTGTACTTTTAATTTGAATTTCGGTTCGACATATTTTAATACATAAACACAATTAAGAAAAATCCTCAATAATTGTTCTATACTTTAGCTTTAATTTAACTATCGTGTTCTGAGACCATTAGAGCTAGCATTTAGCGGAATAAATAAACAAATTTAAATATTCAAATTTCGAAAGCGCTTGTAAATTATAACTTACTGCAGTATTTATCAGTATATTAAAAATTAGTTTTACAGGAATAGGATTTCCAATTACTTATACATATTTTAAAAATTCATTAACCTTCATGGCCACGGCATGGCACAATTGTGCCAATTACGATTTTTATGCATGATTTTAGCGCTTTATTCTTTTTTTTTGTTCTTTTAATGTTCTGGAACATCTTGAATGGGTCAATCATAAAAATATTGAGCGAGGTTTTACAATTAAATCATAAGTCTAAAATGTAATTTTTACAGTTTTAACTTTACATTCGTATGTCCTCGGCATGGCATATTTGTGCCACCTATTGTATGGCTCGGATAGGCATTCTTTCACGATAAAGTGAATACGAATCTGATTCCCACATTTCTTTCATATAATCTGTACTGGAATGTCGAACTCCAGCCGTTATGAGAATTCTTAAAATTCTTTCAAACTCCTCTTGAGTTAGAGGTTTCTACATTTAGAGTTTTCCAAGATTTTGGAAATCGTATTCAAAATATATACTTTTTGGTTTTCTATTTGTTTCTTTTAATATTATGTTACATATTGGGTACATCATTAATTCAGCCTCAGCTTACCGAGTACTGTGAAACCAAGTAGGCTTAATTTCTGGGCTTAAGCCACACCGGTGGTTTAGCTAAGCTCTGGTTTATGCCTGGACGGTGAAACCGGCCATTAAACAAACAAGAAAGAAAATTCCAGTTTGCGAATTATTGTTGAGTTTGTGAAATCGAAAGTGTCACACACAAAAACAGTATGAATCGATTTTGCTTGCCTGTTCGTTGTCGCAGGATATTAAAACGCAATGTTTGACATATAGAAGAAGGATTGCGATGTCACACGGTGGCCATATTTAGCGTGAAAAATATCTTGATCAGATTGTTCTTTAGGACACATATCCTTATCTTCGTAGTTATCATGGCCATCCGTATCGTCTTCATCTTCAATTTCTATTTGAGGATTTGTGTCTCTACGACACACATGATATTTCATTTTCAGCCAGCGTTATCACATCTACAAAATTTATCTTCGTCAAAAATAACCGACATTATTGTAAATTACATTTCTTTTACAGTACTGTATCTGTCTCAGTAACAAATTTTTAGCAAAAAGCTACCCAAAAAAAGGCTATGTCATAATAATCCTACATAGAACTAATAGTTAACAATTATTCTCAGAAATTGTTGGAAATGCGTGAATAATCACAGAGTGGCACAAATGTGCCATGCTTTCGGGTTTTGAAGAAGAAGAATTCTTTTGCCGTGGACATGAAGGTTAAACAAATCATAGGGGCTTTGAACAATGAGATTCATTTTCTCTCAGGTTTTCTTCCACCAAATTACAATAAGTTTAAAATTGAATTACATATTTTTTATCTGTTTGATGAGAGTTAACTGGTCCCGGTTTATTTGATTGGCATATATCTGAGGTTACCTTAAACTTCCCAAAACTAATGGGCTATATTTCAGGCTATAATCAGTTTCAAGTATTGTGACCGATGGTCTTTAATAATTCGAAATAAAATTACAATTTCGAAAAATGTTCATAAATGCAGCATAAGTGCGAGGTTTAGGTTTTGTAAAAAACATTTGTTTTTTACTGGAAGGTTTCCTTCCACCTTTCCACACTTTATAACTAAAATTTATGTTAATAGCGGTCCCTTCCGCACGAGAAAAAGAAAAAATATTTTGGTGAATAAAAAGATGGGTTTAACGACCTTGTGAACGTTTATTTATTTATTTTCGTTTTTTGCCTATCTTTCGGTTCTTTGTTTGGGATATCTTCAGGGCATACAATACTGCAATAAAGTATTTCGTCATCATGGGCGCTTATGGCTACTATTATAGGATATTGTGTACTTACATATAATTAATTCTTCTTTACATATTTTAAATCAATGTTCTTATTAAATATTGCACACAGAAACTAAGTAAAAAGCTAAAAAGCTATCACAGTCAATAAAATAAAAATATAAAAATGATACTAGGTACATATATGAAAATAAATTAAATAAATAAATAACTAAATAAATTAACATTGAACAGATCGGTGTTTACGTCGTCAGTATACTGAATAACCTATGCTATTTTGTAGAATGTGTTGTCAGTTAATCCCGTGCCATTTCTTTGTGTGTATTAATGAGGTGCTTATACTGGTGGTTTATGTATGACGTGTCGACTTTAAAATTAACTGCCTCCGGTTTGTGGTATTGTATATATAGGGACTCTTGTTTTTTCTCCTTTTCAAGTATTTTTCCTTGTTAAGAATTGTCACATTGTCAAAATTAAATTTATGTTGCTCTTCCATCGCATGTTGAAGGCATGCTGTCTTGTAGTATCTAGGTGCTTGATTATCGATACATCGCGTAGCTGACTTGAGGTCGTTTTTATGCTCCCTCATCCTGGTTTTAATATCCCTACCTGCCTCACCTATGTATGTGCGTCCGCATTCAGAGGATGAGGGAGCATAAAAACGACCTCCAGACAGCTACGCGATGCATCGATAATCAAGCACCTAGATACTACAAGACAGCATGCCTTCAACATGCGATGGAAGAGCAACATAAATTTAATTTTGACAATGTTACAATTCTTAACAAGGAAAAATACTGGAAAAGGAGAAAAAACAAGAGTCCCTATATATACAATACCACAAACCGGCGGCAGTTAATTTTAAAGTCGACACGTCATACATAAACCACCAGTATAAGCACCTCATTAATACACACAAAGAAATGGCACGGGATTAACTGACAACACATTCTACAAAATAGCATAGGTTATTCAGTATACTGACGACGTAAACACCGATCTGTTCAATGTTAATTTATTTAGTTATTTATTTATTTAATTTATTTTCATATATGTACCTAGTATCATTTTTATATTTTTATTTTATTGACTGTGATAGCTTTTTAGCTTTTTACTTAGTTTCTGTGTGCAATATTTAATAAGAACATTGATTTAAAATATGTAAAGAAGAATTAATTATATGTAAGTACACAATATCCTATAATAGTAGCCATAAGCGCCCATGATGACGAAATACTTTATTGCAGCATTGTATGCCCTGAAGATATCCCAAACAAAGAACCGAAAGATAGGCAAAAAACGAAAATAAATAAATAAACGTTCACAAGGTCGTTAAACCCATCTTTTTATTCACCACATAATATCAACACGACCAGCATTCAGATTTATAGAAAAAATATTTTAATCGTTGTTTCTCTCTTGATAAATTTTTGAAATTTTTCTATTTTGAGCAAATGAGAAAATCAGTTTCAATACTTGGACTATTTTTGATCATAAATAAAGAAAAGAATGGAAATTGAACGAGAATAAAAAACCTAAATTTTTCGGAATAATATAATAGCAGTGCTTGATATTTGAGCTCTAAACAGACTTATTTACTTTTCCGCAAAGGACGTTTGTTGGAGCTGCCTCATATTTTCAATAAGGTTTTCAATTCGCTTTAGCAGATTACAACTCCACATTTAATCAAAACCCAAGCCCCAAATATAAAAAGTATCTAATACATCGCTAAGATCTCGGAGTTTCCTCTTTCGTCCAATGAAAAGAAACTGTCTTTTCATGAAGCTTTTAAACCGATGGTGACGTAATAAATGCAGTTACATTTCGATGGAAAATTTGTGCCGATTTATTGAGATAAGCTATTCCAGCTTTTGTATTTATCTCGGAAATCAATTCGAATCATGACTGTAAGAATAAAAAATTTTAAATTTCGACGTTTACCAAGATAATTCGCCTTTATATAATAGACCTACGAAATAGTGAAACTGACTATTAAACGAAATTTCTGTGAAATTGCAAGGATTTTTTAAAGTCATATCAGATGAATCATATCACAACTTTCCATTAACATCACCGACATCATTAGGCTCTATAGTCACGCAATATCTCTTAGCCGTCTATATCATATTTTCACTTCGGTATCCAGGTAATATTATTACGCTCACTTTTAAAATATTTCACCCAGGAATTTGCTCCATTTTTTTTTTTCATTTCTATTGACGAAACTTTTCTACAAAATCAGGACAACTTTTGTTTGTCTTGTTTTTCTCCCTTTTTCAATTATTTTCACGAAGCTCCAGGTGCTTTCTCGACATATCTTTTAAGGAATAAACTAAAAGGGGCCACATGTCTCAATCGCAATATAGAAGACATAAAAATAAAAAGCAGCTTCTTAAATAGGTTGATGTATTGCAAAAGTTACTTTTCTTGGAGAATACAATACGGAAAATTGCTTTGTGAGTTTTTTGTTCGAATTTGAGAAGATTCCATGAAGTTTTAGATTTAAACAGAAGGCAGCAAAGATCACTTGTTTTCTACGTGTTTATTTTTGTTTTAAGTACCGTATTTTATAAGACGCAATCTGTGTTATTAAGTATCCTTATGCTTAATCAATAAAGGTCGCGAATAGGTGGAATCTAAGTATTATGTATACATCTGTGGGGAATGGGTGCAACAGCGCATCGAAATCGTATTGCACCTTTGGCATGGTGTGATGCCTTTCTGGAGGAATAAATGGCGATGAAAGCGTCGATGAATAATCATGGATGAATATCTCGAGGAATAATCTTCTATGAAAACGTCAATGAATATTCACCGGAGAAAATATTGACGAACAATCAATTTATACAGATCCAGGTGAAAAATCGGTGTACTAGTTTACGTGAGAAGGGGTGCCGGTTTTAATAGACAACTCCGTTTGATCAGTTCAAACATAATTTTTTTTTTTTTATTTCTGTGTTAATTCAATTCCTTGCATCTAATATCACAGTAATTCAGACTTAATACTACTTTAAAATTTCAATAAAACTTAACAAAACAATTCACTTCAAAATTCATAAAAAAAAATTCAATGTATTCCAACGTTGTGGACTGCTGCGTGCCCTTTCCGTGGTATTTTACTCCTGAAATGAAGCAGAAGGATATGCGTGAGTGCGTTGGCACGAGAAGGCTGATCTGTGAAAGAAGATTTAGTCTGCTCTCAAGAATTATTATTTGTTGCCCGAAGTGGCGTATACGGCTACGTGGGGGAAGTTGTGGCAGCTTGACGATGCCAGCTGCGCGGCGTTAGCGACCTTGGGCAGCCACACCGCATTTGTAAGGTTTTCACTAAGCTCAGCGAAAGCCACCTTGTGAGCTAAAAAAAGGTATGTGTAAGTATAGGCTGCGAGATAGATTTAAGGAAAACAAAAATACTAAAGAATTATTGTTCCGTGAGAAGTTCATCAAAAAGGATCAAAATATTGTATATATTTGAATTTTAATAAATATAAAAGAAAACTAAAGGCTAAAGATTGGAGGAATTTCCCCGACAATAAACCACATTCTAATAAAATAAAGAAGTTTCAACAGATGTCAGGAATTTAATTGATGACCGCATTTGTATCAACAAATATACTTTTCTTCCAGTGTCTATCTTTTTCAGGTTCCACTAACAGACCCAAACCGAGGAACTCCCTGAGACCTCACAGGCCTTCAAGAGGAGAGGAATCAAACCCAGAACTGCTAGCGCTGGACGTGATACAGTTCTGTCAACGACTCGGCCTATCGATGTAATATCATTATATCGATCTGCTTATTGAGTTCCTGATGTGATACAGTTTGGTCAACAACTGTAATCAATTCTTGAACTGCTAGCACTGGACGTGATACAGTTCCGTCAACGACTCGGCCTATCGATATAATATCAAATATATCGATCTGATGCGACACAGTTTGGTCAACAAACGTCGGCCTGCGATATAACATCAAATATATCTAGCTGCTTATTGTGTACGCGCCACCTCATAACGAACTGCACTGGCTTCTATCCATAGAGAATCTCTCTAGTCCCCACGAGGATACCACTCAGGATGTCATAGGGACAACCTGTGGTCTTTATCACCCCAACAATATCGATAGAAAGAAACTCATCTTCTTCTACGGGCTGTCATTGGGACAGTCCATACTGCCTTCACGCCACTTCTATTTCTCCAGTAGTTCTCACCTTACTTTCAGATCGAGAGGACTTTAGATCTCCACACAAGCTCGAGCTTAGGATTCAATCCCAAGATCTCGTGTCAGGAATATTTCAAGAGGCTATCGACGCACGTCGGTCTAAACTGGAGATACTAACTACTGCGGTTAAGGATACACCCTTGACGCACTTGGCTGACCCACTACACAGGTCGTATAAAACAGCGTGGTAGTCATTTACCACCAAAAAGTCAAGTTGTTCACATGGAATTTGTAGTTGGCAGGCTATGTGTGAGTTGGAGAAGGTGTAACAAATCTGTCCTGCTACTAGTGTTCAGTTTTTTGATGTGCTATAAGTGAGGGTATGGAGGCAGCACGTATGACGTTTGTTGTGCGCGTAACTTTAGGTGCAGGAAATTGGAATGCTGCTGGGTATATGGGCCTGCAGTAATGGCACTTGTGACTTTTTGTCGTGTGCGCTTTTATGAGTGCACCGTATTGTAATGCTGCTACGTATGGGAGTAGATATTGTAACCATTGTAATATTTTGTCGTATGCGCTTCTATCAGTGTAGCGAATTGGAATGCTGCTAAGTCAGGGAGTAGATATTGTAGCGCTTGTGACGGTTTTGCGTGTACTCTTATGGGTACATCCAATGGGGTAGCTGCTATGTGTGGGATTGGATATATTTCAATTTAGTCAGATTTAATTTCTGTATTAATTGTCGCAGAGTAAACCTCTGCTAGTCGCTCTGGACTAACCTTTGAATAAAGATTTCCTAGATTCGGAATTGTTTTGTGTAGCATTAACTCCTATGTGAAATTGCTTGAGTTAACCTCAGTTTGTGCAATACTTAGGATTAAAATCTAGACGAAGTACTTTGAGTCAACCTCAATTTTTTTATTATTTAGGATCATCTAATATAGGCAATAATTTTAGTCAACCTCAATTTTAATGTTCCAGAATCAACTTTTTTATAAGGATTGAGTTAACTTCAAATATTTGTATAGCCAGAATTAACTCCTGTTTTAGGATTGGGTTAACCTTAAGTAATTTGGGTAGCCAGAATTAAGTTCTGTTTTTGGCATTGAGTCAACCTGAAGTTATACATTTAGAATTAACTTCTATACTGGAATTCAAAATTATCTTCTGATTTGGATTTTGATTTTGCTCAGAACAGAATCCAAGGCTTCGGACTTGATCAGATCAACTCTGATTTGGAAACAGGTGATTTGGCTATGGCTCGTCGCCATTTTATAGCTGCCAAGTGCGGTCGTGTGCTCCCCATGGCGTTGCCCTACCGTGCGTTCAGGAGTACATACAGATATGCTTTTCAGCACACGATAGAAAATTAGGGATAGGAACTGAACGGTTGGTGTGCACTTCGATTCGAAATGTCACTTTTAAAATTTCTTTAAGGATAAAACTACGATAAGCGTCAAAAGTACTAAGCGCACAGAGACACTATGCTAACAGACCGTAGTGTTAAAATGTGCACACCGATGTGCTGGGGAAATGACAACGCTTCGGTCACTTGAACAACAAGGTGTGTAAAAGTATGACTTTATGTAATTTTCTACGTTTGGCTGAATACACAACTGGTAACGCTAGTGACAATCGCTACGGCGTAAAAGCCTTGACGTAATATGTATTCGATGACAAGGGTCAGATGTAAATATACGGAGATACGTTTATTTTAGGTAAGTTTTGTGGGGTTTATTTGATTTTGATTAGTTTCTAATGTTTTGTTCTTTTTAGCTATCGAAAACCGTCGAGGGACTTTTCTTATGTTTATTGGAGGAAAAAGTAGCACGGAAGTAGAGTAATAATTAGATAAGTGTTTAAGTTGATTAATATTTGAATTTGATTCTCTGGGATTTTTTTGTTTGTTTTTAGGAAATTATAGGACAGCTTGCATCGAGAGATTTATAGTCCGGTGGTGAACCGAACACCAGGGGTGGTACTGTGTATGTAAATTTCATGGAATGAAGTGGAAACGCTTGTTATAGCTACATTTCATGGTAAAATCTAATAAGATTGCCTTTTTGAAATTCGGCTAATAGAAGTCGTTTTGACTTTGCTTGGGACAATTTACATAGTAGCAGAAAGCAACGGACTTCGGATAGAAAAGAAAGTTTAATCGGTTTCTGCAATACCAGGAAAGTATTTGGAAATCTGGAGAATTAAAAAAAAAATATATATTTTAAAAAGAGTTACACTTATATTTCACATAATAATATTAAAAATAATAAACTAACTTAAAGAAATCACTTTTTGAATTTCACTTGTACTAACAGCAACATACTAATTTGATTTAAACTTTAAAACTGCGATGAAATTTATTCAAATTCCAGGTCGTAAAGGGAAAAAGGAAACATTCATGCAGCGGCATGCTAATTAAGCTAAAGGTTTGACGTTCAGCGTCGATTACGCGGATAGGTCATCAATGAACTTTCAAACCGACGCGAATAAAAACAAGTCGTGCACATGCACGCCCCATGATCCATAACATGATTGGAATTTCAAAGTCTGACTTCGCTTTTTTTCTTCAGGAAAACTAATTTCCTCAACGAGTTCCTGCATACCTAATTTCATGCACGATAATTTTCCCGCTGGGAATAATCTTTTTAACCCTTGTTTGCACACAATAAAAAAATCACACTCATCAATACACAGTGTTGAAAGTACTCGCTATATGCGTCACCTTACACCCTAGTTACTTCACGCGATATCGTAAGCATCGCTTGTTTCGGCGTTACCTGTTAACTATCCTAAAATTCGAAACCTTTCCATCTGACTATCACTAAATTATCGTAAAACCCTAAATATGCAGCGCTCTAGCAAAAAGCTAATAAATTTCTTCCTACTCCCAAAATTATTTTCAGCATCTCGGATTTCATTTTAAATTATTTCTTCACGAAAACCAAGAACGCCGACGTAAACGATTGTACTACAAATCATAAGAATTATCCGACTTAATTTTTTTTTCGTGATGAATTCAAAATACTTGAACTCATATTATTTATGCGATTTTCCCTTAAACCAATTCTTGCTGAGAATAACATATTCTTTACACTTCTCGAAGGAATTGATTGGTCGATAAGGTTTTAATGGATTTTTTCAATAAAGGAGAAGGAATCCAAATAAATTTAGCTGGTATTATTAAGAAAACGCCATAGTTTTTCTAGTTTTTGAAAAGGAAAGTAATCTGAAGAGCCCCCTACCAGAGGTAAGGCCTTCAGATCCCCACAGAATAAATGTGAAGATAGTTTTTCTATTTTCTAATTAATTCAAAAGTAAGTATTGACCTTTGTGTTGAATATGTAAGAAGTAACAGTGAATAAATGATTGTTAAAAGTGGGACTGGTGATGTTCTCATTAAGGGAAAGTACGTCCCAGTCCTTTGGTAATTAATAAAACCAGAACATTTTGGTGGTAGCAGATTTTCCTAGTAGGAAGAACATAACGCCCAAGGATCATATGAAAAAAACCATCATTGGTCCCCCAAGAAGAAGCTCGCCCGATTGAAGAACAGCTACTGGAATTTAATGGACCAGCTTGAGAAGACGAAAAACCCAAAGATTTCACCGAGATTCTTGCACTAAAAAAATTCTGGCAGAACTTAAAATGTAAGGTCAGAAAAACCATTTTATCTATGGTATATTTTTTAAATTTTTAATTATTTCACACACTATATATTGAACTTGTTTGTTTTAAATACATTTGAACTTGCTTACATTCCAAAAAATATATAATTAAGAAAGAGTGCGGGGATTTAATTTACTACAAAATTTTTATTAGAAATTTAAGAAGAAGTGCGGAAATTCTAAGTCAACCCATATTAACCTTTGTGCGCCCTAAGAGTATATCATACTCGAGTTTTTGTCCCTTATTTATAAAAACAAAATCATAATAAGCTACTTTCGCGGCCGTGGGAGTGTCGTGTCCCAAAAGCAATCGAACGATAATCTAACGATTAATTCTATTGAAACTGCTTGAAAATGACAACCCTCGAGTTACTCACATATAAGTCTTTATTTTACTCGACACTGACCTAACTTAATACATAATTAACACAAAGCTAACCCGAACTGAACGGTAACTTGATACCTTAAAGTTACAACGCGACTGATCACTTAACGGCACTCGCCAGACCAGTCATTGGTCTTTTATGTCCCAATGTTCGGAAGTAAATTCTTACTCGCAACGCGGATGTAAACAAACGACAACAACCTTGTCGTGTTTTCTACCGGTTTCAGCACCTGCGTTGCTTAGTTGTAAGCAATAGCCTTACATAATAATTACCATGCGAGGTTAATTATTATCTTAATCATCGATTGCTCCACCAAGCGCTCATCGCAGCCAGCTGTTGGGCTAATCAGCAAAACAACCCACAGTTGCAGAACAATACCATGCGAGGTTATTGTTTAGCAATTGATGATTATTTCGCTATGATGCCTTTGGCTGTAGGAAGAATGTTCCGTATATTGGGCCATAACATCTCTCCCCCCCCCTCGCACCCTTTGAAAAACTAGACCTGGAGAGTGCAACAGTCTTAATTAAAAACATTTTTTAATCTTCGTTCGGTTCAGTTTACGCTTTTCTTTTACATATTCTTATTGGCTATCTAAATCTTATTATTTTGTTTTCCTTACATCCTTTTTATTATACTCTCCGTTAAAATATTTTCATTACTTTCTAATTTCATAATGTTATTTTCTTATCTCTGCTACATTTTTTTTCTTTGCTTTCTAACATTTCAAATCTTCATCTCATTTCTTTTAACATACTCTTTGCCTTTTCCATACAAAAAAACTTTTTCTATATAGACTACATTTCATATACTTGTTATTCATTTTACATTTACTTTTTTTTCGCACATTAAATTTCTGATAGTTTCTTGTCATATTTCCTTTATTGTTTTTCTTGCCTTCTGTATTCTATTTTTTTTATTAATTCCATACTCAATTAATTACTAAAAAAAATCCTATTCGCTAACGAGCTTTAAGTTTTACAAATTTTATTTATTCATGTACATAAATACCATTAATTTAAGAAAACGCTAACTGAATAACACTGCGTTGAGAAGAAAAAAACAAATAAATAATAAGCTCTACTTTAACAACTTGTTACAACAAAAAAAAAAAAAACTTTAATTATACATACATAATACGAAAACTAATCTTACCGTGGTTAACTTAGTTATTCCAGCTGAACCAGCTGTTTCCCTACGATCGTAGGTAAGCTTACAGTCGGTATGGAGGCTGTTGTTGGCACTATCACCTATATATCCTCTGAATCTTCGCTGGGTTGTTTTTACTTGGGGGTCTGGACTGTTTGCTTCGGGGTTGGAATGCTTGGATTTGTCTCCCGGTGAGAGGTATTATCGACAATTGCTTGGGTCGTGCCGCTACTTGCTTCCTCTTCCAGCGTTTAAGATACATCAGTACTCCTACTGCTAATGCTAGGCTGGCGATACTTATTAAACCCGTCACCGATGTAGCGGCCATGTACATTGCGTGAGGATGATGTTGTTGCCTGTAGATCTTCTTTTCTTTGACAGCGCCCTGCAACTTTTGAATTTCTCTCTCATGGTCCCTCCAGGCCTGGTTGAAGTCATCTGCAGCTAAAAGCTGTACCTGTTGCTGGTTCCCGATTGTCACTTCTGCCTTCCGAGATACTAGTTACGCCTTGAAGCTGTCCCAAGATGGTAGTTCTGAATGGGTTGGCTGCCACAGAGTTATGTTACGTCGGGCGTTGTCATCAGATGTAATTAGAAGATCCCCCATTTGAACATGACAGTGCTGCTCTAGCGTTAAAACCCCTGTATACGACAACTTGCCGATGGACGTAGGAGAATCACGACAATTTACTTCCAATTTGGTGGTTCCAGACATCATGAACAACCAATCATTTCTGGTCATCATCTGGACTAGGCTGTTCCATTTTGGAATAGTTCTTTTTTTGCAAGCCTTGGCGTTGACGTTGAAGCTGCGGAAAAGATTCAGCATACAGCTGTCACCAATGGCTGTAATAGTTGCTCCTAATTGTGGACATAGAAGGCATGAATTATCCTCAAGGTTTGTCAACCACTTGCAATTTCCAAATTGTTTCTCGTCTAACAGGATGTACTGCCGTTCGTGGTTATTAGCTGCCACAAACTCAGAACCCAGATCATAAATATGGTAATCTTCATCATCTACTGCTGTAGGAATTGTATATACCTTATAAATATGAAAGGCTATTCTTTATGGCTGGGGAATATCTATTCGAACTAGAATACTCTGTCGCCTTTGAATTGATATGAGCGAGTAATTGAAAATTCAGGAATTCTTCAGCCAAATGAAATTGCCGTGTAGCGTTTCTTATAATATCTGTCATCTCTCGAGCATGGATTATTAATGGGTGTAGCTTTCCCACGCTCACTGAGAACATCGCTTATCTCCCGTAACTGTAGAGTCAATAGTGTCAGCATCTCATTTAACTCCACCCTTTGCTGCAGCAATGCTATTTAACACACTTGATTATTTTGGCTGTCATCTTTTGTCTCAATTCTTTGCGCTCTGCTGCGGCTCCGACTCGTGATGCGTTGCTAAGTTCGAAAGTGGATTTAATAACCGTAGCATGTTCTTTGAGTAACGTGAAGGTACGATTCTCCTTTCCGTTGAGCTCATGCAATTCCGCATGGATGTTCTCGGAGTCTGTGTGGTCCATCGTTCCAAAAAGCGTTTTCTGTAGTGAATCTATTCCATCGAAAAATGATCGCCTTACTCGCGGCGATGATTCTGAATGGGTGTGATGCGACAATTCTTCATTTCGACGCTCGATCTTTGATGTCCAGCTTATCATCTCCTTAACAGCTATCGTGCATCTAGTTTTGATGTCAGTATGGATGTTCTCGCAACAAATGAACGTTTCCACTTAAACGAAAAAATCCACCCAACAAATTCTGCGAGTTTTTACAGCCGATATCGAACAAGTTGCCAACATGTGTCTAAATTTTCGTATAGCGTTTCCACTTAGGCTGAATGTTGCCAACTTGTTTCATAACTTGTCGGGTAAGAAAATTTGTATTAGTGGAAACGAGACTTAGAAGACACTGAAGCTAAAGTCAGTTTTTATAAACTCAAATTAATGACAGGCTCCACCCCAATATATCAAGACCTCAAGTGCGAAATTATTACTCTTTCCGGGAATAGATTTAATGCGTTACGATGGATTACTAGGAAATGATTTCCTAACTCGACACATATAAGTAATAAGCTAATGTAATAAGCTCAGAGTAGATAGAAATAACGCTTACAGCTTGTTCCTCTAATGTGTAGCACTGAGTAGATAGATGAAAGAACGCTACTGCTGGTTCTAATGTAGCACTGCGTAGATGAACGAGCATCATTGCCATTGTCTAGATCGTTTGAAGCAATTTCTGGTACTCTATTCATCATAATATATCTACTCTTAGTATGATTATAGAACAGTTGGTCTTCTTTGGAACATAGCTTACTAAGAAACAATCTTTCTGGAAGCCAAATAAAGAATTTTTAATCCCTCGTCCTGCGGTACTCTTGAAATTTGGAGGTATTTTGGATAAAATGTGCTGCCAGTATGGTGTGTGGCGTAGATAATTTGGATAAAATGTGCTGCTAGTATGGTGTGTGGCGTGGATAATTTGGATAAAATGTGCTGCTAGTATGACGTCTCCCGCAACAGTTTACGATGGCCACTTACACTGCTCTACGACCTGCTAAATATATGCGGAATAAACGCCTTAGTACTACACCAGTTGAAGAACCCCACTAACAAAATAGTTCGACGACACTTCTTGCACAGTATTGGCTATAGTCTCGTCAAACCATTTATCGTATTGAGGATAGTAAAGAAAAATATTACGAAACGAATAAAAGTAAAAGATGAAGTGCTTCTTGGTCTACCTGATAATACGCCACAGCAACAAATACCACGTAGAGGTGGAAAGGGCCGATGCGTGTTTTGTGGTCGAGGTCTAGATCGAAGTACTCGCAGAGCGTGCACACTCTGTTTTAAGTGAATTTCGATCATCAAGTAGTTATATGCGCCGACTGCAAAAGCGATAACGAAAATAATAAAAATAAAGTCTAAGAACAAGTTTGTGCTTGTGTTAGTAAGGCTGATCGAATTTTAAAGAGATTTATAATGATATTTTTCTTTTTATGTTCTAGTTAGTATATAAGAAAGTTTAAAAATTTTTGTTACTTTGAATAATGGCAATAAAGTTCCTCTTTTATAATAATTAACGCTCTTTTATTTTTCACTCCGTTTGACTGAGGTAAGCCACTTCAAAAATGGGGTACGTATATCCCCCATGGACCAAGTAGGGGCGCGTGTGCTCTATTAACGCTGCGAATAAACAATATTTTGAGTTTTTTGCTAGTTGTCTAAACATAGTGATTTTTCGGCGTTCCAACTCAGGAGCAAGCTGTGCGAAAAACAGGAATTTTCTAAGCTGGTTATGGAAAAAACTGGACTCACTGGAAACTGTAATCGCTTGAAATCGAAGGACAAATGGGTTGAAATCAGTGGAATTCGTGCTATTTTCATGCAAGGCGTATTCATATTCAATGCTCCGCATGGGCCGTGAATCGTGTTCTTGCAGGCAACGCCAAAAGGTATAGGATCTTCTTATTGATTCGGCAGTACAGCAGATATAACACTATCGATTTGAGTTGGAACAATATTTTCTTTCAGCGAAATTAGAATATGAGCATGCGGTAAACCGCGTTTTTTCTATTCAATCGAATACATCCAGCATTGTATTTCGCAGTAAATACAATTTTTTATTATAAGATCCATGAGTTTCATTAGTTTTTGTTTGAAAACTCTAGCTGTCAGATCATGTCTGTAATGCGATGACTATCTTTGACTTTCGACAAAGCTGAATTGCAAGTAAATGTGATGAAAAGATCCGGCCCGTAACTTCCAATATACGTCAAGGCATCTTGAGCAGGAAGTATGCACATTTCACCAATGTTAGCACTATTGCCATCCTTTGCAATTGCATTGCGCAAATGAATATAATCTTCGACACGCAATTTCTTTTGGTGCAAAGGAATGTAGGTACAAAAGTCGCTCGCTTTCAATTTTGATGTACATGTCAACAATGAACTGATGAAAGAGTTCACGGCATTTCAAAATGATATTGCATTGTTGAGCTCTTATCATAATGAGATATGCATAATAATCCATAGATGAAACCTGTAATACAAATAGTTTTGTTTCATAATTTTTTTCCATTATATAAACAGACAAACTCTTGCATATAATTTGGACGATATTTACTTCAAAGTAAAATAACAAACCTTTTTAGTTGTTGCTGCACCAGTGATAGAGTTTATCGGCATGACGTTAAAATGGTATCCATCTTCACCTTGTCAAAAAAGTATTAGATATTGAAGATCGTCATACGATCGGTGTGTTTCGGAGACGCATTACAAGTTTGTATTTCGGAAACTTCGTTGATCGTTGGAGTGTTAAAGCGTTGTTCAAAATCACCGGATGCTTTTTTTGCAAACAATTTCAAACAGTACTCAAAATCATCATGAAATTTCACGAAAACAAAGTTTTTTTACTACTAATGGAGTTTTTAATATTTCCTAATTCGATTATTTGCCATGATAGACGTGATAACCACAAATGATAAAGCTTTCTGATGAGAATGACAGATCAAAACTTTAGGGTTGACAGTCTGTATTATGTGCCAACCTCACAGTAATGTTTTTAATTTATTTCCGAGTAATGCCACCCTTTGATAAGCTTGTAATATTTTTGTATGAGAAAATCGACTCCATGAATGGAGCGAATGTGCCTAATGCATTGTTTTAGTGGTCTAAAACCATTTTCGCATTATTGCCTTTTAAATGAAACAGGTTTGGGGCACATCGGTTGGATGGATTCAAAGTCTATAATGAACATAGGTAGAAACAATTTTTGTGTTTTATATATATATGTAGATTGTACTATAGTTTTTCTGATTGTTAAATGATACTTGGATTGTAATGTTGTATAATGTTCTTTGCATGTTTAAATTTTTTGCATAATCGGGGTCATCAGTTTGTTGTACCTGTGCCCAAAATTGAAAGCAGAATGACTTGATTAAAACAAAACTTAATTTACTAACAATCCATTTCAATACAGGAATAAAATATGGACTGCAATTGTATCTAGGCCTATGACAGGTCTAGTCATAAAAATAAGGTGCCGGATCGGAAAGTTTATGAAATGATAACAAGATGGCGAACTAATGAATTAAAATTTTATTCTGCCAAATGGTATAATGCTTACTTGCTATGCATTAAACTACTACCAACAATCCAATAGAAATGAAAGCATACATAACACAAAATAATAATCCAAAAACATAAATCCAGTGAATACTCCAAAAGAAAATCCAAATGCAAAATACCGGTAATCCGTGTTTACTGTAAAATAATGAGGGATAACGTTTAGTTAATAGCCAGTATGATTCTAGATTTAAAATGCTATTTTAGTTATAAAATTCAATCAATGATGTAGAATTATTTGTATGTATCATAATCTCTTTGTAGACAGTGGATTACTAGCGAATTCAACTGGCGAGCACGTAGCAGTATACGTAGCAGTTGTGTTTGTAATTTAGTGTAGTACCTTGACGTGCGTACGTAGCAGGTTAGCTTCAATTTAGTATAGCAAATTGATGTGCGTACATGTAACAGCTTAGCTTGAACTTGGTGTACTTAGTGATGTGTCTACACGAAATATCTTGGGCAAAACCGTGCAGCAAGGTAATGCGAGTAGAGTGGTTTCTGTATGCGAGGAGCACAATTGTACATTTGCTGACAAATATGCGAATTTATATTTTGGTAATCCTAGAATCAGTATTTGTAGTGATTTTCTAATACATTGTCAATGTGTTTAGCAATTTTAGGTTAAGTGTTAAGAGTAGCACACACGTAAAACACGCTAAAGTCAAGATTTATAGCAGTGTCGGATAAATATACTGAAGACAATGCTGTCAGTATATACCAGATTCAATGCTTCTCCTTTTTGGGAGTTGAATACTTTACTATGGCCTCAGAGCTGCCGATCAGTCCTGTTTGAGAGCTCAGAGCGCAATGAAGTGTCTGAGTAAAAAATTATGTATTTATGTACTAGCAAATTTGATGTATATTTTACTAAGCAATATACGAAAGTTGACTAGGCACACTGCTCCTAGTAATACTACACATATTACTCCTAGTATTTTTGAGTTTTAAGTATTAAAGTCAGTGCCCTTTAATACAGTTTACTAGGTTCAGAATTCTCCTAGGTTTGATGATTTCAAGACTTCAGTAGACTTTAGAACTGCCGATCTGACATGAATGATGGCTCAAAGCGCAATGATTTTCTCGTGTTCCCAGCTCTCTATTTATACAGGTTAGTTGGGGCTTTAGAAAAACGTTGAAAGTGGTTGCGTGTATGAGCGTTTTCCGTGCTTCGTAGTAAATATTGTAGCGAATTTCGTTTGCAGCGAAATATTCTCGAATTCCGAAATTCGAGATTTCTTCGTTTAGTGACGTGTATCTATCGGAAATATTCCCGAATTCCGAAATTCGCGATGCATAGCTCTCGTCCGCACGGCAATCTTTTTCTTTTTACCGTTGCTCAATTCCCCAAAGAAATGTATTAAATTTATCAGATTTGAAAAGAATATGAACATATGAGCCGAGCTTCCATTTACTCCTATTCCTTATTTGACAAACAGGATTCCATTTAATTGTGAGTTTACTGAAATGTTTTAAGAACCCTAAAAATATCCGTCGATTTTAACTTGAGACTACGAATCAGTCTCTAATCGTTATTACAAATCGTTGTCGAATTATTATTACGAAACGGTATCGAATCGTTATCGAATCGTTATTACGAATCGTTATCGAATTGTAATTACGAATCGTTATCGAATCGATTTAGAACGTTCTTTTTATTCCTTGCCGGAATGAAATCAAATCGAGATGGAAGTCAAACTCCGTTAAAACCAATCGCTTTCGATTCGATTTCGAATCGCAATACTTGATAGGCAGCGCTCACTAGTAGTGACCAACTCAACATCGATGAAAATACTAATTAACGATAAGAGCATTCCTACGGTGTGTGTTTCGCGGTCACATGACTCGGCCTTTTACAATCTACTCATGAATGTTCAAGGTTTTTCTCTTGCTTCGAATTTAGTATAAATATGGCGGTAGAGGTTTGAATTCAAATAATGAAATCCAGTTTCTTTAAAATTCAAAAATAGAAGTGATAATTAAGATCACTACAGTCTTCTAATAAACTAAGGAATCATTATCCGATTAGGCAGTGCTACCTAACGTATTTCAGTTAGCTTTTTAAAGACTTATTATTTTTACTATGATACAATACAAAACTGTTACTAGGATTAGTAAAAAATGCGATATTATAAGTCAATACACAATATGTAACCGACGATCTTGGAGCTGTATTTGTTTTTTGTCTGTGAGACTTACTTCTAATATAAACTCTTTTTGGAGCCAGAAAGAGTCAGTTGTTTCTTATTCGGCAACTATTGCGTACCATTACTGCACGTTCTCATTGAAGTAAATTTTGAGACACCAAGAACCATTCCTCTGGAAAGATTTCTAAGAAGTATTTGTAACTAAATAACTGCAGACCGCAGGAAAAATTTGAACAAAATAAAACATTGAATTCCATAGTAAGTGTTTTATAACCGTATAGCCGTGTAGTACAATCGGTTTTTCTTATTGCTGCAAAGCATCCAAATGTGTAACCCCGCTAAATAAATTTCCATGCAGACACTTGTAATCATCAATTTTCACTGCTGTTTCCATATGTCACCCACACTTCAAGAAAGTACTCTTTCGTACCACACCACCTTCGTTTCTATTTCTTTAAGTTCACCCCGAATACAAGCACAAAAAGAGTCTATCCTTGCGCTATAACCATATCAGGGGATAGAAGTGCGGCAGCATTTCACACACAGCTAGATTCCATCCGTATTAGGCATCCGTTCCCGAAACTATAACCCGAAGATCTTTCCTCCGGTGTGTTGAATTAATGATGTTGTAATTAAATTCATTAGCAAAGTGCTTCTTACTCCAGCAATACCAACATTATTTATAACCACTCGGTACCTGGATAAAAGTGGGTTTATTTCAGGTATACATGGAGTAGAGAACATAATATATGAAAGCCCGTATGTGAAAGTAAAGAATTTGTAGAGCTGAATCAATTAAGAGGGAAACCCTCTATTATACCGGTGTTAATTTTCTCAGAAAATTTTAAGCGGTTTCAAAAACATTCTGATATTTTGCACCATATCGAATTGTATACGATTACATTACGCATTTTCAGTAATTATTCACATTTACGCAGTACGAACAGATACTAATGTCGGAAAGCACTTTATAAGCAATGGAGCATTAGATAGCTATCCAGGAATATGGAATAAAATATGGGTGCAATCGTGTTAGTGCTTCATTCATAATTAGCACTGATGTAACTTAAAATTTAAACTTTTTTTTGCAGTTTGTGTAATAAATCCAATTTTCCCAAAATCTGTTGGTATCAGTAACTTTAAAAGGGTAACTACACCCATTAACATAAATACCTATATGTAAATAAATTGTTAAAACAAGGATCAGTTGCCCTTGATAAACTTTGTAATTCGAAGTAGTCAAAGTTGCTGTTAAATTTCAAGCTTTTTTGAAATTTTTAATTTGTCCAGATGCGATAGAGATGATGCTGGTGGTCGACAACGAAAATGCAGCAAAGTCCACAAAAAGATATTGAGAGCAAAAAAAAAAGTAAAGAGAAGAAAACTTTTGGGACTAACAAAATTTTATTTAAAAAATGTACTGAATGCTATGACTGCTACAGAGCTAATGAATGTTTTATAAAAAAATTGTAAAATCGCAAGCACAAACCGCTACTCATAAGAAAAAAAGACCATAAATGAAAAAAGATGAACAATAGATTTTAAACAATGGATTTTGCTGATAAGAGCGAAACGAGAACATAGAAATTTTTACGACATTGCCAACTATACTGATTTTCAATTAATAGAAATGAATTACAAAATGAACTACTTAAACTTAACATTATCCGGCCACCTTAGAAGTGTGGCTTCCAAAAGATGTTGAAGGCTCTTTCTCATCTATAGGAAGGAGGCAAACCTTGGTGATTGCTCTTTTGACTAGTCCAACCATGGTTTTGATCATCACTACGCGAACGTGGCCATCTTTCCCTTGTATAATCTCCACTATGCGACCCAAAGGCCATTTGAGAGGAGGTAAGCTGTCATCCTTAAGTAGTACAAGTGCTCCCACTTTCAGATCAGTGTTAGGAGTTTGCCATTTGTTACGAGATTGAAGAGTTTGCAGATAATCTCTTTGCCATCTAGTCCAAAAAACACGTAGCCTTGCCTGTAAATTTTGCCAGCGACCTAGAAAGTTGACATTGACCATAGAAAAATCAGGCTCAGGAATAGCTGCCATCTGTCCACCAGTTAGGAAATGCCCAGGGGTTAGTATTCGCAGATCTTGAGTGTCCTCGGATTGAGGAGTAAGTGTACGCGAGTTTAATATTGCCTCTACTTGACATGTCACCGTCTGAAGCTCATCTAGTGAGTATGCTTCCGAACCAAGGATTCTACGCATGTGGTA
Organism: Dioctria rufipes; assembly: GCA_963924295.1. Classification (NCBI taxonomy): domain Eukaryota; kingdom Metazoa; phylum Arthropoda; class Insecta; order Diptera; family Asilidae; genus Dioctria; species Dioctria rufipes. The sequence continues at coordinate 57,378,561 of OZ002744.1, read as the reverse complement.
CTTAGCCTGTTTGATCGCTGCCTCCCAGAGGCCGCCGAAATGGGGAGAACGAGGAGGAATGAATTTCCATTCAATTCCATCTGCGCGACACATTTCATGAAGTAGCTTACAATGTTGTTCCGAAAGGAAGAGAGTTCTAAGCTCCTTTAGCTCACGAGCTGCATCAACGAAGTTCGTTGCGTTATCAGAATAGATGACAGATACATGTGGTCGCCTGGATATGAATTTCCTGAGAGCTGATATGAAAGATTCCGTCGTCAAGTTATGTGCTACTTCCAGATGTACAGCCTTCACAGCTAAGCAGATGAACAAACACACGTAGGCCTTTGTGGGAGGTCGATTCCGGACCGCGTATTTTATGTAAAAGGGCCCACAGAAGTCGATGCCTGTGTGGCAGAAGACTGGGCTTGGCTGCACTCTAGCAGGTGGAAGTTGACCCATTATTTGTTCCATGACTTTCGGTCGTAGGCGGAAGCACCGAACACAATTTCGAATGGTTTTCTTTACCAAGGTTTTCCCAGTCATCGGCCAGAAACGAGTGCGAATAATGCCCAGCAAAGTTTGCGTGCCAGCGTGAAGGTTTCTGAAATGATAGTGTGTTATTAACGCCTTTGTAAAATTAGACTTTGGTAGTATTATTGGGTGTTTAGCGCCATAATCAAGATCGGAATTGCGAAGCCGGCCACCAACGCGTAGTAAACCACCACTATCGATAAACGGATCCAAGTTCTTAAGCGCGCTACACGAACTCACATGTTTTCCAGCAATTAATTTAACGTATTCTTCGAATAAATGTCTTTTTTGAAGTAAACGAATGACTACGCGGAGCGCAAAATCAAATTCTTGAACGGTGAGCGGACCGCGCGAGCGCTCAAATGCCTGTTCAGATTTTATTTTCGTATTTTTGTAGAATCGAAATATATAAGCAAATGTGTTGACCAATTTTGGGTAAGAGGTTGCAAACTTCGATGATTCAATTAAATTTTCTACTTTCAAGGCGTTGAGAACTAATGCTGTTTTCCTAGATTCAGGAGGATTCGGGTCAACAGGAACTCTGCTTTCAGGCCATAGATGTTCCGGAAGTTGAAGATAGCTAGGCCCCTTGAACCACATTTCAGATGTCAGGATGTCTGAAGGATAAGCTCCTCTACTAACGATATCTGCTGAATTATTTGTTGATGTGACATGTTTCCATTCGTAGTTCTTAGTCAATTCCTGAATTTTCGAAACTCGATTGCTGATGAAAACACTCCATTTTGAAGGCGGGGATGATATCCAGGCAAGGACGATAGTTGAATCTGACCAACAGTATACTTTCTTAATGCGTGATGCAAAAACGTTGTAGACGCGAGATGTAAGTTCAGCAGCAAGGAGAGCAGCACAGGGCATAGTAGACCTAATGGATCAAATAAGCGACTGATTGCTGACAGAATGCTTCGTTTGGTCGCCAATACTGAAACTCTGAAATCTTGATAATTGTATCGAAAATCCTCCGTCTGAAGCTGCCATATCATTCCTAAGGTTTTTATCACGTTGGTGGCAGAAATTTCCAGATATTTTTCCAAATCTGAGCTGTCAAAGGACGCAAGAAGCTCCAATTATATGGTTAGTCCCCTTGCAGAAGTTGCAATTAATTTCAGCTTTAGCCGCGACGAACGATGATTTGCGCGATTGGGAATGATTTTTATTTCGATTTCGCAGGGATGGTCCTATCAACATCGACTGTTTTGCTGAATTAGACTGACTATGTTCGGTATTTTCTAAAGTTTGACATCTTTTGTCTAGGAATGCTGAAAATTCATTCCATGAAGGCAAAACGTTAAGCGGAGCGTCTTCTTCCCATTTCCCTCTAGTGACGGAGTTAATCTTGGTTCCAAATAGTTGGAGTAGTAATCCATCTGCGATTTGTTCCGCTGTAGCTATACTCTTTAAAGCTCTTAATGATCGCAGCTGAGAAGCTGAACCCTTTTCAGCAGAATTAAGATTAAACAAGCCTCTTATATGACCTTGAAAAATTAGTCTCTTATTTTCATAACGAGACTTGAGGAGTTCCATTGCAATGTTAAAACCGTCGTCGCTTAAACGAATATTACCAATAACTTGCAGAGGTGCATCGTCTAAGGCGCCTCGAAGATACGCCAATTTTTCAATCTTGGTTAGCTCTTCATTATCTTCAACTAATGTCTTGAAGGTCGCGTGAAAATCAAGCTAATCGTGAAAATTACCAGAGAAATTTTTGATTTGTATTTTTCGTAAACTGCCGCTTTTCTTAATGAGAGTAGCAAACGAAGTTTCTGGGAGGGAGGCTCTCGGCTGCTTTTGCGATATTAGTGTAAGCAATTTACTTTTTATCAAGACGTACGTCTCTTCATACGGTTGCCGCTTGTCCTCATTTATCTTATCGGGATCGACTACTGCTAAACGGGCTTGAATTTCATTAAACCGAACCATGTAGCCCTCTAACAAACCTAATCTCGTTTCAAGCTCGGATAATGACATAGTTCTATTTGGAGTCTCAATATATTTTTTTAATTTTGTTTGCTGCATTGTGACAGTTCCTCGCGAGACGCGTAAATCACTAATTACTTTTTTATTGTCTATTTTTGAGGTTTCCCCGTCGGCACTAGTTGTGTTATTACCAGGCATTGCGATAGTTCAAAGTATATGTTGCAAAGGGAACTGAATTTCACAAAGCGTTAGAAAAAATTACTACGGAATATTTAATAAAGGCTTTGTCTTTGATCAAGAAATTGAAACGCACAGATATAGCATATGTATAAACTAAGTTTTATAACGCAAATTGTTCACTGTGCTTACACTTTTGTCACTGTTGATATTGAAGCAAACAAACAAAAATGTTCAAATTTATCTGATAGGAATCTCAAACAATAAAATATAAATTTCTCAAATTATTTTCAATAAGAAATATTGTTTGTCATGCAGTCTGAAAAAATTGTACTCACGCCAATAAGCCTTTAATACTTAGACAAAGAAATTCCTGTGATTAGCCCGTTATGCTCAGAGTACACTCATATATGTATTCGCTGGCCATAAGCCGAAAGAAAATAACTGTTGAAATAAAGTAGCGTATTGTCTGCGGTGATTTTGCTGCTATGCTCCACGTTGAGTTTTGTAAAAAATCCACTCCAAAAATTCGAAAACGAAAATGATTAAATCCAGTCCAAAGATTCGAGAACAAATAAAAAAAAATGATTAAATCCAATCCCAGACTCGAGAACGAAAATGCCTTAACTTGCAAGTATGAATCGCTTATTTCCACAAAGCAGCAAAATTCACAAAAATGCAACAATAATATTGTTAGTCCCTGCTCGGGCGCCAATGTTAAATTTCAAGCTTTTTTGAAATTTTTAATTTGTCCAGATGCGATAAAGATGATGCTGGTGGTCGACAACGAAAATGCAACAAAGTCCACAAAAAGATATTGAGAGCAAAAAAAAAGTAAAGAAAAGAAAACTTTTGGGACTAACAAAATTTTATTTAAAAAATAGAAATAGAAATTTTTACGACATTGCCAACTATACTGATTTTCAATTAATAGAAATGAATTACAAAATGAACTACTTAAACTTAACAGTTACCTTTGATTTGATATATTTTAATATGGTCGGAAAAGTTATTGTAAAAACAAAAGCGTACAATAAAAAACTTTTCAGAATTGAGCATGATTTCTTTTTTTGTTTTTCCTCTAAACAGTAACAGCTAAAAGCCGCAAATATTTGTGCACATAGAAATAATTTTTTTAATTTTTGAAGAAGCCCTTCCTATGAATAATAAAAAGAAGTTTTGCTTGTTCTAAACTTTTTGCTAAATTAAAAAAGATATATGTATGTATTATTGGGCCGAAGGCGGTACCAGGAATAATGCATTTATATGTACATATTATCGTATACCAACATGTTATTTTTTTCTAACTTTTATTATATTTGCCCAGGCAATCTTTCCTGCCAAATTGACATCAGAACTCATCCTATAAAGAAATGAGCCCCAAATTTGTCTGCAGCCGACTACTCACGGTTGAATAAAACCACATGTTGGCATATGTTTAATTTGTTTCTGCAAAATTGAAGATAATAAATTAGAATTAACTTTAATTTAACCCAAAAACTGAAAATAAGTAAACAAAATTGAGCTTCTTCAAGTCATATTGATGGCGTTTTCAAGCATTAAAAGTTTCCTTTTACTATAATGTAAATAAAGGTACTGACTAGACTACTGACTACTGAGTACTGAGAGTACTGAGTCAATTAAATTTCATTATCCAAAATCATAGTAGGGGTATTCACGCAATGTTGTGTCAAAGAGTGTATCGTTGTAAAGGATGTATTTGATTACAACCCAGTAAAGTCATACAAGGCTTATGCATATAAAATGCAATACAAGGGTCTTGTATTTTTACATTCACAAATTGGCAGTGTAAACCGGGTTGTATAGTTGTACTTAGGAGATGAGATTGAACGTCAAATGTCAGCGGGTGCAGCTGGGGAGGGGAGTGTCCCAGGAAAATTTCCAGTATGCCAAATGAAATATCCTTTTGAGGACTAGCGAGTGGTGCACTCGTATTTTTTCTAGGTGGTACTCGGTTGATTTAGCAGGGTGTTCAATTTACATCTACCCGCATCACGGTTTTCCCCCACAAAAAAAGATATTGCAAATTTGTGAGCCCAAAACTTCAGTAATGGCGCATCAAAGAGCATGAAACTTTCTGGAAAACTTAATAAAACATCACCGAAAAACAAATTTGTCCGATCGATTTTCTTTTTCCGTCCTAAATTACTTAATAATAGTATTTGAAGTTCAGAAATTAGATTTAATTATTTTCAAAATTTGAAGCTCTCTTGCGGGATGAGGAGGGGACCGTTCAAAAAACGAACTTGATATTCGTCTTTAGTTCAACAAGGCGATTAAATTTGTCGAAAAAAAAGTTTCGAGTGGTGGTATTTTGTGGTGCGGGGTTGTTACCCCCACCCTCCTCAAACCCCAAATATGGCATGTGGATCGTCTATTTAAAGCCCCCGCTGAGCTATATCGAATGGCGTTTTTTAAATTTTAATCCGTTATACTCCATAGTATATTTTTTCAACCCTCTAAAACTTGATTACGTTTAAACTGAAAACCACTTTTTTACTTTATCGGACCCTGAATCATAAGGGATGACCCTAGAGAATCTTCTAGCATGCGATATTGTTTTTTGTCTATAAGGGGCCGTATTAGCCATTAATGGTAACTTAAAAGTATTCGCCGGTGTGAATGGCAGTTCATCCCGGAAAAATGAAAGATATCACTGTATTCGTACCAAATATGTGTTACTGTTTCCCTGTATTCAAAGTTAAGGTCTTCTTCCAACACCAGTGATTCCTTCATTAGCTTGAGCCGTTATTGGCGATTATCAATCTTACCCTTATCCGGTTCTAGTGGATGCGCAGTATACTTACTCAATTTTTCAACCCTCGGCCTGAAATTCACTAGTTGAACGGGCTCCCTTCCTGCATTAGAATATCTATTCACTCTTTACCGTTTCTTGGCTAAATTATAACATTCCCACAATACACTCCTGGCCCAATCTCTTCCGCCATACACACTACATTTTCTTAACCTGTGACCGGAATTTCAAAAAGCCGCTCTGTTCTTGGATTCACCTTAATTTTTGACCTCTGGGTGCTTTTACTTTTTCCTAAGTAGGACTTTATCTTTCGCTGTGGAAGATGTATGTTTTCGCGCTGAATCTCTGCGTAAGCTGTAGCTTTAAAGGTGTCGCGCTCTACTTCCATGCGAGGAATTTCCAGCTCCTTTTTCTTTTTTTCCTGCTACACTTTCTTGTTTTTTGCTCCCCATCGGTTTAGTCTTAATTATGAATGCTTCTTGAGAAGTCATATTTCTTTCCTTTATTTCACCATCTTGGCAACATTCTTCTTCCGCAATATACTTTATGAGACTATCTGATACCACACTCGCTTTGGATATGATGTCTCGCAAGGCTGCGACTCGATTCTTCATTCGTTGCTGAATCTCTTTTGGGGAAGAATAAACGGCTCCTCCCAATATTCTCATATCAATTTTCTCGTATCAATTTTCTCGTGGAACATTTGCTCGTAAGTCAATTTACTCGTATCAATTTTCTCGTAAAGCCATTTTCCCGTATCAACTTTCTCGTAAAGCCATTTGCTCGTGTCAATTTTCTCGTATTCCAATTTGCTCGTGTAAAACTATGTTTTGAATTAAATAGTTTGTATAAGAAAACTCGCGCGCGCGAAATTATTAGTTCAGAAGATAAGTTCACACAAGTTTTGGATTATTCGATGAGTATTTAATTTAAAACAGAATCAAATCATTTTATTTACACAAGCCTTTAATAAAGGAAATACTTCTTATACTTAGAAACTATTTCTATTACTTAAAAACTAAATATAGAAGCTATCGCTTTTAGGTAAGTTATTACATTGTTTTTATTATAGATTTGAACAATTCGCTTAATTTTGTTGTCTAAATCTTTATATTTTCTTCTTTTAATGGGTGGTTCTGCACCAGAAGACAGTTGATTAATGATCATTTCATTTTTGGATTGCTCTAATTTCAGCATATTAATTAATTTCCAAATAGATGGATTAGATTTAGTTATTTCGTTAAATCCCCTATGCCAACCTTTCAAACTATTATTTGTTCGAGGAAGATCCTTTAAAACGCTTTCGTAACAGTTCCAAGTTTCGAGCAGGAAAGTTGGTTTCGACGATATCCTTTTCGTTCTGGTCGACCTATCCAGGTATCTTCAAAGTAATCAACTACTGGTAGCATTTCTTCAGGAAAATCTGCAGTGTCAATTAATATTTCAAAAGAAGTGGTAACATCTTCGATGGAATATAGGCTAATGCGGGTAACATTTTCAGCAAAAGCGCAAAGTTCTCGTTTTCTGAATATTGCTTACTTAATCCGTTGTTTTGGATTTTTCTGTAAATGCATTGATTAAAATGGAAGAAGCAGCCCCGATTTTCAAAACTAGGAAAGGTAAACTTGAATGAATTTACGGACTCTTTTTCAAAATCAGTTATGACAGTTTTTGGTTTCAAGTTCCTATTTTCTTCGTTAATACATCTAACACCTCCATGTATGTTTCTTCTGCTTTATTTGGCAGAAGAGCAAACACTAGTGGAATAACAAAACCGCCTACAATTCCGTGTATTGTAAATAGTTGGCAGAAAACTTTCGGCGCGCTATCAAAAGTATCGTCACAATACCATTGCTCAGTATTTTCTAAGACTCTCAAGTTATTTTCTGTTGCAAATATTAAAATCCGATCATTAGTTTTTCCACTGTTATATAGCAAAAACAGCTCATTCTTCAGTGTAGTTTTAAAATTATTTGGGATTGTTATATCAGCTCGATTCACAATGATGTTGTTGGGTACATCCGATTTTTTTCTCTTTCTATTAATTGTCTTTTTCAATAAAGGGACAGATGGTAATTTTGCTGAGATCGGGTAACTAACTTTTGTTGATGCTTGACAAATAATTTGTGATGGTGTATTGACTGTAGTTTCTGCGAGAAATTTTATTTCATTGATGGTTTCGTCCGCTAAAAGTTTTCCTTTGTCAGCACCTTGGTTATGTGCACCAACAACCTTATCTATTTTGGAATTAATAATCTGAAGTCTTGCACGACATTTAAATTTTTTCAAATTTTCACATTTATAATAAGTTTTTTCTTCATATGAATAGACCTTTATAAAAATATAGCCTTTAAACACAACCTTTTCATTACCACGAGAACTTTTAATAGTATCCATAACCAATCACTATAAATCTATTAGGTACCTGTTAACTCGAAATTCAAATCAGTACTAAAACTTTTAATGAAATGCACTGCTTCACATCACTTATTTTAGTTTCGCAAACAATTTACTGTTAACATAATACAAGACCTTGGTTTAGTATTTGTTGTTTGCAATTAAATACTCGTAGTAAAATATTAACAAGGTTGCACCCGAGATAATTGTATACGAGAAAATTGCCTTAAGAGCAAATTGATAGGAGCAAATTGACTTACGAGAAAATGGCTTTACGAGAAAATTGTTACGAGAAAATGGCTTCACGAGAAAATTGATACGAGCAAATGTCGTACGTGAAAATTGACACGAGCAAATTGCTATGAGAATATTAGGTGATACCTAATAAACTGACATTTCTCTCTGGATAAACTGTCGGTGATTGTCCTGGGTGCTTTCTTTCAACTCTTTTATCTCGATTATCTCTTTTTCAAAAATGTTTTTTTTTTTCCTTTGTTTGCTCCATGCCCTTCACTGACAGTTTTCCATTTATACTATCAATGACCACTTTGTCCCTCAGGAGCTCCATCCCCAGAATACCGTCAGCTGGAATCGAAATAATGTTCTAAATGATGATAAACTCGCATGGCTGTTCTACATCATCTATTCGTAGTGAGGCTTTGCAAGTTCCAATTCAGCTTTCTTGTGCCCCAAACAACCCTCAAATCAATATTTTGTTGAGAGTTTGTATAGGCATATTTCCTTTAATACGATTTACATTCATTATATCACATCTTGCACCTGTATCTACTAATAATGTTAATTTACCTGTTATTACTATACTCGATTCTACTAAAATAATTTAATTACTTAACAACCTTAACTCTATGACACTAGCTTCTTTCTATGGGGTCTTCATGGTCTTGGATTCTGTTATTTGAAGGCAGCTGCGGATAACCTCGAAAGCTGCCACTCCCGGTTTCCCTTCTTTCTTCTGGTTTCAGGTGTCCTGGAGAACCAATTGAAGTATCCGCGAACCTTATGCTTTCTCTTCGGCAACTATCAATACGTTGACCATAGTTTCGGCATTTTACACAGTATGGTGGCTGTCTTCTTGATTGCCATTCCCTATCAATACGCCCGCTTTGCTTACATTAGAAGCACCCGATGGGCCTAGGCTGCGTTGACCTAGCCTGTTGTCCACGATATATTCTTGCTGTTGCTGCAGCTGGGCCTGTCTGTAAGGCTTTCCTGGTTGGTCTGCGGATATCAGTGCTGAAGCGATTCGCTCCCTAGCTATCTTGCATTGCTGCGGAATGCAGTTTTCGTCCGCTTCCCCAGACTTCTGGTTCTCTGCTCTGGAGCCTTGTAGCATCCGTTTCGAAATAACTAGCTTCTTCTTGTATTTCATCCAGAGATTAGATTGCGTTATTGTATTCCCTACGCCTGCTTTGAAAGGAGCCACTGCGTTAGCTTCCAATTCTGCTGTTTTAATTTGGCTAGCAGCTCTTTCATTCTGTCAGCGAAGTGTCTAGCTTCCTCTCCAGGTTTTTGTTAACACTCCACCGTTTCCGTACGTAGCTCACGGAACGATATTCATGGCATATATGCAGAGTTTCAAAATCCTTCGGCTCCTGGGAACACACTAAATAATAAGCGTCATCTGTAAGTCGAAACATCACATATTTGATGAAGATAGCTTCTTCTTCAGTAGTCAATTGATCGTAGAGTTCCTTGTTGCAATTCAGGAAATGGTACACTTCTTGTCCCAGCTTTGGTGAACTTTCCCCAGAAAATAATGGTATATATCTGGATAACATATCTATAACTTTCCCATGTGCTTCCGCGTACTGTTCTTGAGCAATGCGTATGACTTACTGATTGCTGGTTCTTTTGTCTTTCCCTTCGATTAGCTACTCTTGCTGGCATATCTTGCCTATCTTTCGTCTCTCGCGGTTTTTCCCAGAACACTGATTTCCTTGGTGTCCACTTCTTACAGACGTCTTGCCTGTGTACTCTCTCTTGCGGCAGTGGAAGGTCGGCTCTTAATTCCGCCTCCAGTTCCTTCACCTTCTCTTCTGCATCCTTCAGTTGCTGTTCCAAAGATAATATTTTATTTATCAGAGCATTGTTCTTTGCTTTATCATCTTCCAATAATTGTTCTATTTTGATCTCGCCCCTTTGGATCAAATCGAGTGTATCCGTCACCAGCAATCCTAAAGCTTTGTCTTTCGTACAGCGCTTGGCAGCTATATTCCACTCCCTAATCAATTTTCTTGATTCTTCACTTGATGTTCGTTTTTTTAACTCTACCGTGAGATGCTCTTCAATATAGTGCTAATCTTACTCGTAGCTTTCTAATTTCTTCTTATAGTCTTTTAGCTCCTGCGAACTTTCCTCTAATTTCTTCTCTTGAGTTTCGAACCTTAACAGTTGCTCTCTTGTCAGTACGTTACTTCTACCCACCGACATCGAAGTCTGAACCAGAAGATTATCTAATATTCTCTTTTTCATTGCAATCCAAGTGAGAGCTCTAGTCTCGGACGTGGGAGATTTCAATGATAATGATCAACTTTTACTTTACTAATTTCTTTGTTATCTACGTAAAAACTAAAAACCGTAAACAGTCATGTGTTCTTATCAGCTAACTTACAACGAGACTTCACCGTCCGATTACTTGATTGAAAACGTAACTGCTTACCTCCAGTTAGCCGCGCGCCTCTTTAACTTAGATGCGGAACTCGGAAGTAGAACATGACCCTCACATACCTGTGATGCGGTAATGTTCTGCTGCCGTTGACGAAACTGCTGCTCACTGTCATTCTAGTCAGCAGCTGGGCTATAGTAAACAAACCGGCAAAATTCAAGCAGGTGATTGCGCGAAATGACATACTTGGTATTTGTTGCTTCGTTTGTAAATAATCACACAGCTGTGCCAGTGAAGTAATTAGGTACACAGCTGTGCCGTGAAGTAATGAGGCAGTCACTGGTAAACAGAACTTAAAAGCCCAGCATTTTGCTATATGAAGCAATACGCTCGGCTATTGCCTACTTCTAGTCCACACAATGCACCTGCAATTTACTGGTCTATGCAGTTCCGCTTCCGCATTCAAGTTCGGACCACGACAGACATACTACCCAAGGATCATGACTTCACCGGCAATTTTCATAAAGAAACTGTGCATGGCGAACCACAATTAGTCTAAATATCATACGCAGCCAGTTTTGGATCATTAAAGGACTACATACCGTTAAAAAAATGATCCATCTCTCCATAGCATGTGTAATCCAGCGCTCTGTAATACAACAGCAGCTTATGGGTAGTCTACCCAATCCTCGAGTGACACAAGCACATCCCTTTGAGAACACGGGTTTAGCCTATGCTGGTTCTATCGATGTCAGGGCCACAAAATACCTGGGGTCCAAAACCTACAAATGATAGCCCTGTTTATTTGTATGTATGGCAACAAAGGCTATACACATCGAAGTAGTTTCCGACTTGCCGTCTGAAACGTTTCTCGCATACATTTAAAAGAATTATTGTAAGATTTTTTTGGGGCAAACAAAACTCTTCAGCAAGAATTCAAAAAAACAATTACTGAACCAATCGAAATAGCAGCAGACAAGACTGCAGTCATGTGGATCAAATGCCATTTTATACCTCCTGCCACTCCACATCAAGGTGAACTCTGTTAGGTAGGTGTAAAAAGTGTCAAACAGTATTTCCGTCGTAATATAGGTTCAACAACTCTAACACTAGAAGAGCTTAATACCTTAGTTACTCAGATAGAAGCTTGTCTCAATTCAAGACCATTGTCTAATTGGGAGACCGATACTAGCTGTATCAGAAAACATTCGAGAAGAGACAAATCTCCACCTACCTTCTGAAATTGAAGCAGATTCTGCAATTACGACAATAATTCTGGAAAAGATGGTCAACAGAATACTTGAACGAAACTCAGAAAAGCCAAAAGTAGAACCATCTGCACACTATTAGAGGTTTTCTTATCCATGGTTTACCTATTGGGGTCACTGGAAGAGACCATAGTTTGCAGAGTTACTAACTAAATAAAAACTGATAACCACAAGATGGAAGAAAACTACCACCTAGGGATTTTAGGAGCGTCTCAACGACATAAAACAAATGTAAGAAATTCTTTTTCTTGATACGAAGTAAGTTGTTGCATTTTAAATTCATTCACAGGATACCCAAGACACATATGTCATAAAGTGCTGCTAATTCAATTCTAATAAATCCAAGTTTGTCCTAAGGGAATATCTGTTTACCCATCCCTAGAATCGAAACGACCTCGGAAACCAGATGGTGGTAGTAATTGTGAAGTTTTTTTTTGTGTTTATTGTAACGGAGGGTTGAGCTCACGAAAATCCGTAGGCCGTACACTACACCCACAGTGCTTACAAATTCTTTTTGACACTTTGATTTCAGAATTTTTGTCGCTACTTTACCCATTTTAAACAGGTTTGTTGGCCTTTGCTTTATAATGAAAATTTTGCCTAGCTACAATACGTACAGGTCTGACCAGTTTAAGTGGGTCTTGTCCTAATTATTTGTCGATATCTATGGCTCTCTGAGGCTTATGTATTCTTGAATCTATCGCAAAAGAAATTGCTGAAAGCCACTTAAACCGCTCGATTCTTTAGGGCTCTATACAGCCCACCCGATTCTCGGTTTCCGTCCTCACTATGTAACTTGCGGACGGAAGCAAAATTTGTGTCCCACGACTTCTTAATGCCGTAATAAAGTAGCTCATAAAATACTTTTGCTGTTGACCATAAGTCGAGCTACTGCATCTAAGGGAGAAGCGAAACTGGTAACATATATTGTGGTAGGTTAATGAAAATGTAATTAAGTTGGCAGATTCAGAAGTTATGCAGCTATTTTGGGTGGAGGTAACGGAAGCCGAACACCTGCTTGAATAATGGTTTGCTTATTTGAGGAATTTATTTAAGACGACAGAGAGGATGGATTAGGTATTTTCTCAATGGTGTAGTTCATTTAGGGGTGTCCTTTTGATTTCTTGTCTTGTGATAAGTCGGGAGAACTTTTCTTGCCTGAGTTTATTTTATTTAACATAAATTTCGTGTTTCTGTAAGAAGGTGATGACGCCCTTCAACAAGGCTAATGGAATTTTCCTTTTTTAAATCTTCAGTAAAAATAAATTGTATTTTTTTATTTTGAATTATACTGCAGCAGCCATACATGGAGATAAATGCATACCTTTTCGCATTTAAAAGAAGGAGGAATTTTTATCAAACATGTAAGTAAACAGGCAATAAGTGTATGAGGGTTGCTACTTACGTTTTGCGGATAAAAAAAAATTCACAATTATGTTATTTTTTTAATTGTTTGTTGAAATATTCACCCTTATTTTCTACACAATTTTTCATACGCTGAATCTAATTCAAAATGAAGCTTAGATTTTAATGAAGCAAACAATATCCTCCAACTTTACTTTTCTACTTTTAAATACAAACAATATTATGTGTCGTAAATAATTTGATATTGCATTATTATTGGTAACACTACATGTTTATACCCTTGACGAAATCATAGGGTATACCAAGTTTGCCATTCCGATGGTAACGCATAGAAATAATGTTCGTAGAGCAAAATGGGTTGGACACTTACGCATAATACAAAAATTTATTTTGATTTTTGCATGTCCGTCTGTCTGCCCGTCATCTCGATAACTCCAGAACGGATTCACTCAAAAGTGGGACCAACCAGGCGACCTCTTCTTAGGCTTGCCATACAAAAAACTTCGTTTTTCACTTTATATTTGTGCACTGCCTTAGGACGCGTCGACGTAGAGACCTGAAATTTGGTACGTGATGTTTTCATAACAATTGTAAGTAGATTCTTAAAGACAAACTAAGGCAGGCAACCTATTCTTACTGTTGGCGCAGTTTCGCATACAAAACATTAGTTTTATACTAGCTGTGCTCTTCGGTGTACCTTATTCTAGAACTCCCATATACTAGAGATAACAAATTGTTCTGTCGATTGAAGCGAACTATTTCTACTATTCGCTTCATTTATAAATCTTCTATAAAAATGTATGAGGTGTTCTTTTGTGTATTTTTAGCTTTGCCCTGTTCTTCGGACAGAAGAGAACACAGCTTATATATTTGGGAACTGACTGAGTACACGTCGACGTAGACACTTGACATTTTGCAGACGGCATTTTTTTCAAAATTCAAGTTCAAAAGTGAACTAAATCGGCCAACTCTTTCTTGGTTTTCCTATACACAAATTTGACTTTTCAGTTTATTTATTTTTTATATTCATATGAGGAATAATGCTATTGATCTTAGACCAACTATAACTTTTTTCTTGTTTATTACTTATTTAGTGCACTAATCAGGATCTTACCAAGAATTTCGTTATGTTCTTATATTTCTTTGATATCACTCTACGCTCCACAATTAATCTTTGATAGTTAGCCTCTAGCTCCCTAAAAATAAATCCCGAAACTCGATTGGCCTGCAAAGAGTTCAGATCTTAATTCAATTGCGATTTTCTGGGCGATTATTTCAAGGCGTATATATGCCAATGTACATCATTTGATAACAAGGACTTACAAATTGCAGTAAAAGAAACATGGTCGCCGATACCACAAGGTGAGTGAGAGAATTCTATCCAGTCAATGTCGCGACGAATGTTAAAAAAAGCGAGGAAAGCAGCTACTGATTTTTTTGGGCAGGGGGCAGGCCAAGCACGGAGGCGTTAGCGGCCCATTGTGCTGTGCTGCTAGAAGCCCATTCACCAAAACCTTCCTGACCTCTTAATGAAGCGCACCAGGTCTTATTTAGGCAAGTTTTTCAGCTCATCCACAGATAGAGGCAGGAGAGACACCCAGGGCTGTCAGCAACTCCCATCCTTGTTAGATGAGCGTGAAGCGAGCTGTGGTGATGCTGACAATCACAGTTCAACATTGCCTCCTTCCGAGCCCAATGAGATAATCGGAGATATTATCATTGGGCCCATCACGAAACAGTTTTGTACACCTGTAAGTACTCAGGTTCGCCCATCTCTGTTGATGCTTACTATGAACACCCGCCTTGATGAGTGACCCGATATTCGAGGTGGCATCGCCTATGGTGGGTTCCGGTACGAGGAACGGAGAATCAGAGTCAGCTCTATCTAAATGGTCAGCCGTTTCAGTCCCCAAGATCCCTATGTTACCAGGAACCCACAGACGGGACACCTTGTTGTGGATACATCCTATTACTGATTACTAAAAAAGTAAAAACGCTTTTTATGTTATATCTTCCAATTTTTATACCCTAGATGAAATCTATAGGGTATAGTAAGTTTGTCATTCCGTTTGTAACACCTCGAAATAATTATGGTAGAGCAAAATGGATTGGACACCCATTCATAATATTAAAAGTTATTTTGATTTTTGCATGTCCGTTCGTCCGTCTGTGCGCACGATAACTCGAGAACGCGTACACTTAGAGAGTTGAAATTTTGTACACGGACTTTAAAAAAAAAGGTAAAATTAAGTTCGAAAATTAGACAAATCGAGCAAGTCCTTCGTGGTGTTCCCGTTTAAAAATTTCGTTTTCCGCTGTATATTTGCACACTGCCTAAGAACACGTCGACGTAGACTGCTGAAATCGTATACAGATAAATATTCATCATCGATATAATGATAAGAGTAAAAGGGAAGAACTAACTTACCATTAACAATAGCTGCCCTCAATAATACAGTGACGTTTGAATACATACAGATGGGTCTTCTCTTGAAAAGTTACCAATGCCATACAAAACCGAGACAAAGGCGCAAGCGACAGTCAAAGCTGCTCCATTTGTATTTCTGCCTATAAAAAACGAGCTGCTAGAAATATCACTCGCAAATTGGGTAGTCGCCCAGACAGATCGGCAGTGATAAACAGAACTTAAGTCTTGTTTAACCAAAACCAAGGGAGAAATTAAACCCAATTAACGATTATTTATTAAATTTTAAATACAGGGTTTTCCAATAAGAGGTGTTATTTGGATATTCAAAGAAAAATGCCATTTTTTTTAGATAAATGATCGGATCTTTATTTCATTATAAAGAGGAAGGTATGCCGTTAATAATGGAAAATAACATCAGCCAAATGACCACCACGACCCACGCCTACAGGACCATATCCTTTTCATGAAATTTTCCATAACCAAATCGCAAAGTTGCTGCCCTATGTCCTCGATAGCTTCACGAATTCCATCTTTGAGGTCTTGAGTCGACGCTGGGCTGTAGACCTTCTCTTTCACGTGGCCCCAAAGGAAGAAATCGCAAGGTGTTAAGTCACAAGATCTCGGTGGCCAATTGTGATCACCTCTTCGAGCGATAACACGGCCCGGAAACCTTTCAATCAATCAATCATTTTATTTACCTGATATGTACACAAGATTAGAAATCTTATACTAGTACAATGCAAAGAACGGCTAGGTTAGCTAGTAAACTACAAAATAAAATTAAAATAAAAAGAGAGAGAAAAATAAAACGTAATACTTACAATATATTAGAAAAATAGTAAAAATAGAAAGGGAAAGAAAAGGATAAGAAAAGAAAAACATACTGGAAAGATAAGCAGAAAAGAGTTCGACACAATCAGTTAGTAATTAGTGAAATAAATTCACTGATAGAAGTAACACTCTGTGCATGGGGGGGGGTAGGGAATTCCAAAGGCGTGCAACCTGAACAAAGTAAGATCCCTCAAGGATGGATGAATTGAAACGAGGGATTAGAAGTTTACGTCCTCTCAGGGACTGCAGAAATTTGACGTTACAAAAAAGATACTCTGGCTCACTTGTGCGAATAAGATTATGCAGGAAAATCAGTGCTTTACCCTTTAGGTACGAATCTAGAGTACAACCCAAAATCAATGATCTATAAGGAGAGATATGAGCAGAACGACGCAAACCGAGAGAAAAACGTATACAGTCGTTGAAAGCAACCTCAAGCTTTCGATTGCAAACTGAGTCTAGTCTCATGTATATTAAACTACCATAAGCAAAAAGAGGCACCAAAAGTGTCCTAACTAGTCTCAAATGCAGATCGACGGGAAGTGTATTTGCAGACAGCCAGAGCCTCCTAAGCCCACCATAAATTTTGTTTACCATAGATTTGATATGATCACAGCACCTCAAACGATTATTAATTTTCACTCCCAGATTGGTTATACAGTTTACATATGGTAGTTCCACTTTATTAAGCATAATTGGGGGAAGATCCTCAATATTAAGATCAGAATTAGAGAGTTCTATACATTGCGATTTATTGGGGTTAAGAAGCAGTTTATTATCAATTGCCCACCTAAAAATTTCTGAGAGGTCGTCGTTTATTCTGCAGATACAGTCCCCAATCAGTCCACGAGGTCTACATAAGTATAGCTGTACATCATCTGCATACAGGTGCAATTGAACGTCATGCACGACGTCACATAAGTCGTTAATGTAAAGACTAAAAAGAAGAGGTCCTAAGACTGAACCTTGAGGAACTCCACATGTTAAATGCATTCGGGAAGACGGAACTCCTTTTATGACCACCTGTTGCGACCTATTTGAGAGAAAATTGGATATCATTTTAACAGCTGAAGAGGAGAAATAAAAGTTTGCATATAACTTACGCAGCAGTTTTTCATGTACAACACAATCAAATGCCCTCGAGAAGTCTAGCAAAACCATCACACCAAGATCTCCCTCATCTAGAGCCGATCGCAAGTCCGTAGTGACCTTGAGTAGCGCAGATTCACAGCTATGTCGTGCACGAAAACCAGACTGATATTTCGCCAGGAGATCATTACATGTTACATAATTTTCAATCTGGGCTCGCATAAGTTTTTCCAAGACTTTGGAAAGAAAACTGAGAATGCTGATGGGACGGTAGTGTGCCAGCTCAGTAGCAGACATATTTTTTGCAATAGGAATAACATTAGCTATTTTCCATACTTCTGGGAACTGAGATGTGGTTAGACAAGTGTTCATGATGTGCCGAACGTACGGAAAAATGTAAGGCAATAAGATCTTGAGAAAACGAGGATTTATTTCATCAATACCAGTAGCATGGGACTTGATAGAGTATATCGCTTTAAAAAGTTCATCATTTTCCACACAACACTTTGTTCACGTAAAGTAAGAAAGGACATGCTAGGTTGCTGTGGAATTAATAAATTTGATGCTGGACCTGAAGTAAAGTGCCGATTAAGTTCCTCAGAATCAAAAGGACAATCAGTGTTGACATCAGTATAAATGGAAGCCCGCTTCAAGTTTCCCCACAAGGTTTTGGAATGTAAAAGATAAATGGTTTCGTTGCTTGTATGGCACGTAGCGCCGCCTTGTTGAAAGTAAACATTGTCCAGATCAATACCATCCAATTCCGGCCATAAAAAATCATTAATCATCTGTCGATAGCGCAATCCATTCACCGTAACTGTTGCTCCAGCCTCGAAAAAGTAAGGTCCAATGACCCCGCGGGACCATAAACTGCACCAAACAGTCACACGTTGAGGATAGAGAGGCTTTTCAACAATAACTCTTGGGTTTTCCGAGCCCCAGATGCGATAATTTTGCTTGTTGACGAAGCCATCGAGGTGGAAATGGGCCTCATCACTCAAGACGAGTTTTCGATGGAATTCCGGATAATTTTCATGCATTTCAAGGACCCAATCAGCAAAGACTCGACGTTGTTGATGATCGGCCGGCTTGAGTTCTTGTGTTAACTGAACTTTATAAGCCTTAAGACTCAAATCTTTATGCAAAATACGGTGTAATGACGTTTATGGAATACCTAATTCCAAAGAACGACGTGGAATGGACAAACCTGGGTTTTCTTCAACACTTTTGGCTACAGCAGCAATATTCTCGGCTGTTCTTGAACGACGTGCACGGTTTTTATTCTTCACATCACTAACTTGTCCCGACAGCTCTAATTTTTCTACCAATTTCTGTATTGCGGTCCGACAAGGTGCTTCACGACGACCCAAAACTGTTCGAGTTTTACGAACCGTCTCTGCCACATTTTCATCATGTTCATAGTGAATTTTAATAATTTCAATGCGTTGTTGAATCGTGTATCGTTCCAGTTTTATTAATGGCGTGGTTTCTACTTGTCAAATGTCAAAAAATGACAGCTCCAGAGGTGAAATCTGCCGAAATAGGTGGCTAATTAAAATAACACCTCTTATTGGAAACCCCTTTACATTATTTTTTTGCCTTTTTTCTGTTAGGCAGAATATTTGAACTATTTGGATTTGCTGTTTTTTTTTTAATTTTTTATTTATCTTTCATTTTGAATTGAACTGAGTAGCATAAATGTAGTAGCAGGGCAATATTTTCAAAAAAAAAAAAAAAAAAAAAAATACTGGGTGAGATTTCTTTTCGCAAAATGTTTATCGAGTTATAGGGTAAACTGTATAAGTTACGTAGTGGATTCTAAAAAAAGTGAATTCTAACAATAACTCCAAAACTATGCAAGTCCTATTGGACTTTTCTGTTCCTTTTTTGTCAAGATTCGACGGATGCAGTATGGCGGTACTCTTACGGAATACAGCTAAGTTTAATGAAGGTTTAGTTGAAAAAATCAGAAAACATTAGTGTTTTTATACGAATGTCCACCAATGTATCTTTCTTAGACTTAGACAAGTCCCGAAATTCCACCGTTACCTAAGTGCCACTGAATTAATTCCACCTATGATTTTAAGTGGGCTCAAAAGATTTTTTTTTTTTTCATTAGGATTCTGAAGCACCAGGCAATATTAATACATTTGGATGGCGTTGGTAGGAATGGAAGTAGGATGATGAAACTGAAGAATAATCTAATAAGTACTGGAAAACTTAGGACCCGGTTGCTTTTATCAGGACAGTAAAATCAATCAACAATATAATTGTTACGCCCGATTTCTAATTTCTGCTTAGCTATTTTCTTCATGGAAGTGACGATGTACATCTATTTTTGGAGCTCGTTCACAAACTGGACTATGACCGACCACTAAATATGGCTCTTACATTACATCATATCAATTACTGCACTTTCACCGAATGTCACTACAATAAAATAAAATAAAAATCCGGCAAAATGTTGTCGATATTATATTTTTATCCGACGACAGGGTGTCACGAATTTTTTTAAAAGTCATTCATTCGGAGAGCAAACAATTGCTAAAATCTGAATACATACTGTAATTCAAGATATAAGACAAACATATATCATCTATACTTGTCATTATTACTTCCGTTATTAGGGGTTGAAATACGAGAGAGTAGATGAATTATGCAATAAAAGTGGGACTCCCATTCTGCTAATAACTTTCCGCGATGCAAATTATTACGCTAACATAGAAGCCACTTATTTCTGAAGGCTTCCTTTACCGATTCATACCACAAATTATGCTTGTCTTCGTTTATGTGTGTGACTGACTCTAACGAACATTAGGGAAGTTATTTGATATTGCAATTGGGCACCCTTTTTATCATTCTATTATTCTAGTTTATTGCAATATGTCCGGAAGTGTATTTGAATTGCCCTATAAAGTTCCTCTAGTGGAAATATCTTCGCAATAGTTCCTTTGTATGACAGAGTCTTTTGTAGACGGCAAAAAGTTTCGAGAGGAAATATATATGTACGAAAGACTACGTGTGCATATGTCAGCATGCACAATGTTCATGAAAGTTGCATACCGTTGATGGTTGCAATAAACGAAGTTGTTTCGGAATATTGCTAGAAATAATACAAAGATATACCCACAATACTGGATTTATAATGATATTCAGTATTTGTTATTTATTCATGACATGTCATGCATACACAGTAGCTATTCCGCTCCGGGCGGTAAATATTTTGTGACGGAATTTTTTTTTATATTTCAGTTATCACGCCGCCTCTCGTGCTTTTCATGTGGAGAAGAAGGAAACGGGAGCTGGAATAGCTTCTTTTTTTAAATAAAAAAATACCTCACTTGGTTTTCTTTGATTGTTTTATTCGACCGTTTTATCTATTTGATCGTTTTATCTAATTAATTGAATTTAACACTACTAAAAAGTTAATTTGAAATAATTAAAGTCGGAAGCAATAGAACCGCGAACCGACCACTATGAAACGCTAGGTTCAACTCGACTTTTCCATGGCGACGTAACTTCGTGGTACCCGTGAAACGAAAGCATAATCAGGAGAAAATTCTTACGCATTATATCTAGCGTAAACTGATATCGCGACCGTGTGAAGGGCGGTCAGACAATTTGGGGAAATTTATGATGACGGTTTGCAGTGTTACGTTTCCTAAAGCAATTGTCCGGGATTGTCTTTCTCGATTACAAATATTGCAATACGGATTTCTCCTTAGGGGAGGTCTGGGAACATATGATGCAGCAGGCAAATTTCGTTCCAGACACGATGAATGTTCGCAGCCGTAGCTTATAGCCTTTTTCAAATTTTCTTCCCCGTGGGCCTTCACCAGAATCTTTAAACCACTGTCTCTTAATCCGTCTTCAAAGGTCTGTATCGCTAATTTTTACTTTTCTTTTATCAAATATTCATGTATGTTTGAATCCGAGACCTGGAATACGTGGGGGAATTTAAGGCGATAATGCTAAAAGCAATTTATCTCTCAACTCTCTAATATTTTCTCTACTCTCTGGTTTGATTGAGGTCAGGTCATTTTGAGCGTTGTTCGAGATTTTTCTTCCTCAAAATGTGGATCTCAGATCTTGAGTCAAATTATTCCAAGTACTTTAGGACTCATATTACACAACTTCGAATGCTGGTCCTCTTAGTATTGTGTTGACTATATCTAAAAAAAGCTGTTGTTGTGGCACAGTTTGTTTAGAAAAAAACTAAATTACCGCAGGCTATAAACTTGTCTATACGTCTATCAAACTAACTTCGGCCTGAACTACTCCATTATTTTGTTCAGGGAGAAGATTGCTGTAGTTAGGCAATTCTATTGAGATGTTAAAAGATAACACTTGGAAATTTCGGAGTATACCCGCTTTTGACGTGTAAGAGTTTTGAACGAACAAAAGGTCAGGCGCAGTCCAATCGAACAAATCAAAACAAAAGTAGTATTATCACAGGATATTATCAAATGCTTCAAAATTCAAAGATTTCAGTCGTAGAGAGAGTCTCTATGTGCACTGAAATAATTTAATAATCTAGGTGCCACGTGAATTATGATGCGCTTTGATGGATCTGCGGTATTCGTGTCATCATAATATTTCTGTCTAATCTATTTAAAAATTAAGATAAAAAAATATAACATTAATGTCAACAGAATCAATTATAACAGTAAGTACTCAAGTTAACAAACATGAATGCTGAAGCCGGCGGCTGTCAAACTCGACATTCACATTTTTAAGTTTTATTGAAAAGAGACAACACGGGCGAAAATCACTTAAAAATACGTCGCTTGGTAGTAAAATTTAGAGCTGCTAAAGAAAGTACATTTTCAAAACGGGAGTCAGGTTGTACGCATTGACAGGTAAGATCGAATGTATGGTTGTTGTATAGGGAGTATTAAATTAGGCCAATTTCTACTTTTCGTCGCGACCAATTTAACTTCACACTTGGGAAATTGTACTGCTGCCATATTTTTTTTTATTTCCGAAAGAAGAAAAGTAATTTCGTGAGAAACTGATTGAGAAAGAGGAAAATGCGAACTAATTTATATATAAAAGTTGAAAGCAAATTTGAAGAATCTCAAATGCCAACGCGTTCAATCTGACAGCATATTTTTTCCAATTTGTCGAAAGCGGCGCTGGCATTCGCCAAGATTCCAATCTAATTCTACCTTAAAGGACCCCATGTTTCAAGAGAAATATTGCAATCTCGAAAGTAGACGAAATACCTAATACAAACTGCTATATTTCTGTTTGCCATTTAAAAGTCGTAATATCTCCGAAATTTGTAATAACTTTTATCATTTAGTACAATTCGTAACTCATTTTTAAGCCGGCTCCATATTTGGCAAACGTAAATGCACCCCATTTGCGTCCACATTTTTCGTTTCGCATCAACCAACTAGATGGTTCTATATTATAGCCATGCGTTCACTTGGACAAAATTTGCACAAATAGAGATGATGCAAAAAAAACCAATAAACGAGTTCTGTAAAGTTTGTTGGGACATAGTAGAGTATACGTACTACACACAGCACGTGATTTTTTTAAAGAAAATTAATATCTAGGTAATCAACTTTACAGGAGATCTGTTGATGGTTATAGCACACCGGGTCAACCACGAGTAGTCGGCAAATTATGGTAGTATGAGAGAGCCACGCAAGTCACTTACGGATCCGAGCTTTAACCCTTTACCGCCGAGAATGCTGTGAGTCCAAACAACACTTTAAAAAAACAAATTTGAGCTTGGAGCTACTAGTTTTGAAATTATAGCCTGTTGCCATATGGCAACGCTAGGCGTTTATCAGGACAATAATTAACAAATCAAATTTTACTTTTAAAAGTATACAAAAGACTTTAATAAACAGTTTTTTAGAAGATAACAAACATAAACATTTTTTAATTCCTTAGAACTTATATTAGTTATATATATGTATGCATTCTATAAGTACATCAGTCTTTCAAATGAAATTTATAAAACATTTCAAACACAAGCCTACATTATATTTTTCACACTTCGTACGTACAATGGAACTACAAACTGTCCCAGCACATCGACGTTTAGTAGAAGAATGAATAACAAGATGATCTAAACGATCATAACGAATTTCATCTTGAACACGGCAATTCGTTGAGCTAAAAGCAGTTCTGAACTTGCCCGTGGATTTAGGACAGGTACCAAATCGAGCTAAATACGTTGTGGTAATAGCACGTCTGAAAGTAAGTTGAGAAATATCTGCTACGGATTTTCAATATAATATCCATGCATTTTGTATTGCGACATCTAACAACCATATAAATATTGGCCACCAAAACTTTTTTCCCCTAACAGATATCCTGTAATAAGTAATATTTTCGTCCATTCTATCAGTGCCTCCCATGAATTTATCATACATTTTTAGCAGATGAGGACGAGAGACCTGCTTTATTTTCTTTTCAGATTGTGAGTATCTTCCAACGTTACCCAAGGGCGCAATACCGTATTGTGTTGAAGCGACAGTTACTACGTTATTATCGAGCCAATGGGTAACAATGACACCTTCATTAGTTGACCGGTAATCGTAAGCGCCTCGTTCTTTCTTCTTCATTGCTTTCTTCGAAATCAGGCCACAGTTTTTCGGAATTCTATTTTCCCTCATAGTACCTGTTCCATCATAACCTGAGGTTTTTAAATGGTAAAGGAGAGGTAAGCCCGTGAAAAGATTATCAAAATAAAAACTATGAGGTAGATATTTTTTCTCTTCGGGAAAAGAATCAATCATCTGAATTAGAGGAGCAGCAGCTTTTCCGAACTCCACCTGATAGTCTTCATTCTCTTTTGGATCTTTGCCTTGATACACTTGAAAATTTACTAAATATCCGCTTTGAGTATTGAGTGACCAAACTTTATACCCAAACCGTATGGGCTTGGCTCTGATAAATTGCTTGCAGCCATGTCTACCATAATAAGGAACCATTGACTCATCATAGGACAAATTTTCCTCAGGTACAAAATTTTTAATGAAATTCCGCTGCAATTTATCAATAAATGGACGTAATTTAGTGAACTTATCATTTTTGTCGAGAAAATTATTATCAGCGCAGTGAATAAAGCGGTTTATTTTTAAAAATCTGTCTCTACGCATTGCATTAGCCACCATGATATTTTTCATATCGTCTTGGGAATCCCAATAATTTCTCTCGGTAGGTAAGCTATTGTATCCAGAAACTATTAGGATAGCTATAAAACATTTAAGTTCATTTGTGGTTATCTCTGGGTCTGAACAATTAATAAATGAAGCATATTTGGTGGATTCTTCAGCCATAAATCTGATAATGTCGTCATCTATAAATTTCTCGAACATTTCAACTGGAGACAAATCCCGATACTTTGAATAATCAGGTTCAGGAAATCTTTTTATATTACTTTTTATATCTCTTTTTCCCCACTTATATACATTCTTTTGCTTTGCTCCCTTTGACTTTTTATGAGGTGGCTCATCGCCTACCTCCTCTTCATCCTGATTGTGCTCTTCCCTGGTATTATTTGTAATAAATTCAGCAGGTGCAGATAATTGTCTTCCATTCAAATTTTTTATAAAGAATTGCTGCCCATCTTCATCTCCAGAATCTTCATCAGTAAAGTCGCATACATCCGGAGGCTCAATGTAAATTGCTGCATCTTCCATGCATACTTCTTCTAAATAGTCAAGAACTTCATTGACTGTCAACGATCTATCAGATAAAAATAATATGATAGAAAAAAAACAATGCATTAAGCAGTATACATGTAACATGACTTTTTTATCTGATCTTGTAAATTTTTTTGACTATACATCCGCCTAACGTTGCCATATGGCAACAGACAAATGAACCTAACAATAACCACATAAGAAATTTCCTAATAATTTAGAATTGTTACGAACAATATTCCGCAGATATTTTCCCATAATTTCATATTAGTTAAGTTGTGTTTAAGGGTAATTAAATTAGAAAATCTTACTCACCTCTGACGTAAATCCATTTTCACACTAAACTTTTTTTTTCCTACTTAAAACCCTTGGAAATATTGCACTTAACGCCACAGAAAGCAAACTGCACACTTCGATATACAGACAGTCGAGTGTTGCGAGTATGTTTACGAGTTTGGTCGAACTCGATAACGGTAACTGAGCTTCTGAGTATTCAAAATTCCTAGATGTGTCGAGTGTTGCCATATGGCAACGCAAGGCGGTAAAGGGTTGAGTTTATAAAGTAAATAAAAAAAAAGAAGTATTTCCTGATTAATCATTCATATGTGGAAAGGTGGCTGATTCTAAAAGAAAAATTTAACGAACATTTCAACATTATTTATATTTGATATATATATATTTGCTTACCAGTGGTCGACAGTGCCCCTTGTTATGTTATTTTGACGTTTTCGAGTGACGTTCTCATTACAGCACTAACGTGAGCAGATGGGACTGAGAAGATGGGACTGGCAGAGATAAAAAGCGCAAACCCTAGAGTTGTGGGGGCGTCTCATTATCTTTTAAGTTTTTGTTTGCAATTGAATACTCGTATATATATAATAGTGATGTCGTAAATTGGTGTACATTTGGAATCGATATTAATGCCCGAAATATAATAAAATATCCCAGAAAACATAATGATTCGAAAATAATTTGCGAGTAAATCAGAATCACTGTTTAGCGACGAGGTCTACATCGCATACTTTATGTATACTACATTATTTTCTACGTGTCGACAATTATCTGTAGCAATAATATCTTGTCTACAGATATTTTACAAGCGTAGACAATATAGAGAATAAAAATTGGTAGAAAATTCAAATGGATTTATTATACTTTGTTATTTAGAAATAGGTTAAAAGTACACCACAAATTCGAATAATAACCGATAGAAGTATCTATTTAGCGTAACTTAGTTATAACTAAATCAGCAATTTAAATTAATAAGGGTTATTCAGATTAACAAAAATTACTCATAAATGTCAACATCTTCGATGTATACATCATCATTAATTCTAAGAGAATAATAAATATGCAGTAATCATTTAGATCAAAGGTTAACACTAGAACGACTGACATATGTTACCCTCCTAGAACGACGGCATGCGGTCAAAATGACCGCTGAAATTGTGCTAAAGTTTTTCATGCAATTACAGGTGTCAATGGCAAGATAAATGATTTTGAAAGGCTGTATATATTTTATAAATTATTTATTGAACACTTAGTAAAACAAAAATTTAAAATAAACATATGTAAATAAAAACATATAAATTTATTGCTGAAAACAATCAACACAAATAATTTTTTTTTCTAATTTTCTTGTACATTGTCCACATACTGCTTTTTTACATGTTTCACGTATTTCATGTGTTTTTTTGCCTTTACATTTGGCCACTTGACACTGTCGTATCTTGCGAGTTGATTCAACTCTTGCTGAACTACTTGTAGAAGCCGTCCACGATGTTCCTGGCGAAGCTCTTCAGCCAATTGTAGAATGAAGTCTCTTCTACTGATTTTTTTTTCGGTGACTGTTTTATAAAGAATCCAGGCATTTATGGCTGCGAAATCGAGGATGTTGAAAAAAACTTGTAGTGGCCAGCGTCGCGCCGCAGTTTTAGTTGAATATTTACGGGCCATTTGATCTAAAACGTCGACGCCGTACTTAGTCGAGTTGTAGTAACTCACAGTTTCAGGAAGTTTTTTCCTATCGAACCTAATGCTAATGCTTCGGTTAAGGGTACTTAGCACTATCATATTTTTGTTTACTTTACTCTGATACACCGTAATAGTGTAGACTTCGTTTCTCAACAGCACTGTATTGTAGAGATTATTTCGAGAAACTTTTACAACATTGGGTACCTCCTTTCTAGCCCTATTTAGAGTGCCGATGAGACTTGTTTGTCTGGATTTTAGTTTTTCCGCAAGCTTCAAGGATGTGAAAAAATTATCGGTAGTGACATTTCTACCTTTGTCAAGGTAAGGCTCCATCAAACGCAAAACAACACTCTCGGAAAGGGAAACATCTGAAGGGCGTGTTTCATCCTTACCAAGATAAGGAAAGCCATTCAAAAGATACTTTGATCGCACATCAACTGCGAGCCAAAATTTAATGCCAAATTTATCAGGCTTATTGGCCATATATTGTTGAAAACGACATCTGGCTTTAGTGGGAAATAGTTGTTCATCCACAGTAATATCTTCGCCAGGCCTATAGCACATATGGCAATTTTGGATGAATCGATTCCAAACATCAGAAGCTAGAGCAAATTTATCAGTTTGCAAACGTTTTGATCTCGTTGCTCTGAAGTCAAAACGCAGGAATCTTAAAATGCTCTTGAACCTATCACGCGACATGGTTTCTTTATAAAAGTTCAAACCCCATGTATTGCTCCATAAACTGTTGAGTTCAAGACCTTTTGCACCTGTAGCTCCACGAACATACATGAGAGCGATAGCAGCTTCAAGTTCGTGCAAAAGTAAATTCCAGTTTTCATCTTGAAGCCGGTGACGCGCTTCGGCCTCAGTGCATATCTGGATATGTCGTAGCATTGGTTCATCAATAAAAAGACGCAAAGCAGTTATGGCCATTGGATTGATGTTACGCCTATCGTGAGGTGTTGGTCCAGAAGTTTCCCGCAATACATTTTGATCGGAGAATCGACCTCTTGTATTTTCATTGATGTCGCAAACCTCCCATGTTGTGCCATCTCGAGCCATTTCTCTTTGTCCAACGGCTATTTGCGATAGCTGAAGTTGATCTCTGCGTCGACTGTGTATCCTCCTCGTAGACGTGGATGCTCTCGTAGATGGGGGCATCCTCACAGAAGTAGAAGGACCAGCAGTTACTACGGTCGTAGGGGTGTCGTCGACTCTCCAAAAATAGTAAAATGTTATGAAAACCAAGCATAGTGCAAATATTTTTAGTATTTTTATAATTATAATATGTAATTATGTGTAAATAAATGAAATTTATATGGGAAATCAACAATAACTTCGTCCTCTACGTAACTTTCTTCTTGATCCAATCCGTCTTCGTATTCACTTTCACTGCTACTGCTATTGTTCGGAAAGTAATCAGTATCTAACTAAAATGGATCGTTTTCCACTTCCGACATATCTTCACTTATATTTTGCAAATATTGCAATAATTCTTCTTCACTCAATCCGCGGCGAGACATATTTACTATTTGCGCATACACTCGGTAATAATGAAAAAGTGCATTTAGGTCAGCCCTTTTATACGAAAGTTTGGAAGACTCCCACATTAATTTTGCATAAGTGTCATAGTCATCATAGGTATCATAAATTAAGATCCTTCGGCGCCAGATGAATATCGAATGTATTGCGCTAGCGGCTAGCCGAAATAAATCGAAGTTCAAGTAATTACACAGTAAACAAGAGACGCCAATTTTTATGATAGGTCTTTCTTTGTTTATTGGAATTCGAACAAAGAGGTATGAAAAGCAAATAAGATTTGCGAAAACAAATTAGAGCACTATCAGCGTGACAATAAAATGTCTAACTCACATTTAGAGCACTTGCAGTACTAAATAAGTAGAACAAAAAAATTCTTACCTGGATCAGTCTTAATTTCCTTCACCGGTCAAAATTACCGCCGCCGTCGTTCTAGGTATGACTATGAATAACTTTGGAATAAATTAAAATAAAAAAGCAATATTTCGCATAAATGTTCTCTATTGATATTTAGGAAAAGTCAGAAATTTTCAGCCGCCTAAAATAATTTTTGTAGATAGTAGTTTAAATTTCATTAGCGGTCAAATTGACCGCTCCCGTCGGTCTAGTGTTAACGGATTTCGGCTTGGAGAATGAATGTATGGCCAGCTTGAAAAAAGTCTTTCTATTTGGGCAAATTATGGTGGATATATATACCTTTCTCGTATAAATTTTAAAATTTTTTTTTTTTTGAAATTTAAATTTTTTCACTTCTTTAAATAGAAAAATGTTGATTTTTCGAGATCCAAATCGATGTTATAGAAATCCAAATCCAATATTAATAAAAATTGTTTTTTTTTCTCAATATATATTTTTTTAATTTTTGTTGAAAAGTGCCATTTAATACCGTTAATTTGAAATATTGTACAAAAGAATCGAGTAGCCAGATCCCAAGTAATCAGCAAATTAAAACGCACGCCCATAGTGAAAACATTATTATTTGAGTTATCGTGTATCCAAACTCCATATAGTAATTAGCACAAGTATCTGCTTACACATGCAAATACAACGTAGGAAGAGTTTTATCAGGAGATATATCGCATTTTTTGACTGAAATGAACATGTCGCAAGGCATTGCAGTAAGCAAAGACAATCAGGTAAAGACAGACTAATCAATTCGTCTAAAAGGTGAATACTAATGTCCTAAATCGGTGTCACGAATTCAAGATAGGCAATTAGTAATAAAGCAGTCTAGAAATCAACGGATCTTATCGAGAAAGGTGCAAAGAAATGCCGTCTCAAGCATACCGTCGTATAACTTAAGAAAATGGCATGATACAGCTTTCAGAAAAGGACGCATCCATCGGAGTAAACGCAGTCACCAGGGAATTATTTTAAATATTTGTGGAACTCTGTGTTATTAACTAAGACCCTAGGTGATATCTTACATACATCTTACATACGATGAACAACTTGTACCCTTTAGAAGGAGGTATCCATTTAGAGTGTACATGACTCAAAGCCAGCCATATACGGCATAAAATATGGGAACTTGTGGATATATACATACAATACGGTTACAAAAATTTTGGAAAATGCCTAAAAGATGAAAAACAAAAAATTTTTTTCACTTGTCCCTATTTTGACATACTACGTATACAAAATATCTCCAGATATATACTGGCAAAGAGGGAGATAGACCTGAGATGAATCAGAGTAAATGCGTCGTACTGGATTGAGTTAAGTGTCTTGGCCGCGGTTACGAGACTGAGACTGAGACTTTGTGGTACTACTTGGAAAAATAAACAATATATCACAAAGGCTATGTTATTCACCAAAAATAAACTAGAGAGGTCTTCAATTCTTGCGTACAGTGAAGATATAATGATGGATTCGTTTGTACCAAAAACGAAGAAAATGTGATTGTAGTAAGTACCGAACATGATAACTCTGTGCGCGATAAAACAAACAAATTCAAACACATCAAGATATTTATTAATAGCATTGATAAGATGGTCGATGAGTATACAGTAAAAAGGTCCAGCAATAGACAGCCATTTGCATTGTTCCGAAACTGTTTGGATATTGCTTCGTTGAACAGCTTCGTTCTATGAACTACAAAGCAAGCAACTGAAGAAATCGAAAAATCAACCGATAAATTTACCTAAACGTATTTTTTCAGCTAAGTCTGAACACAATTATACACAAATATTCCGCTTGACCAAGCGATAAAATGCATTCTAAAGAGATGGCCACTAATAAAGGAACACACCAGACTATCCAAGTGCATTTTTACAAAAGCTCTGAAATTCTGTATCCATGACAACAATTTTTTTCTATACGGAGACATATTTTACAAACAAAAGCATGGACTAGCTATGGGTAGCAGTTTATCGAGCATTCTAGATGAGTTTGTCTTGGATGACCTTTTAGATGAAATCATCGGGGATTTACCACATCAACCGATTTTCATTAAAAAATATGTAGATGACATTATTGCAGTGTTACCAGCACACTCCATAGATGAAACTTTAACAATTTTTAACAATAAGCACCTACATATCAAATTCACTATGGAAATAGAGGATCACATATCTAAAAGTATTCCTTTCCTGGATTTAAGACTCTGCAGGGACGGTAATAAGATTAAAACTGACTGGTACATGAAACCAATAGCATCAGGGCGACTGCTGAACTATTTTTCAGCCCGCCCTCACAAAATGAAATTCAACGTTGCTCTTTCTTTTGCAAAGAAGGTGATCATACTTGGTGATCCACAATTTCATAAACCAAACTACAACAGAATACGCACAATACTAGCCTCAAACCATTACCCCACGCACACAGTACATAACATTATCAAAAAAATCAAACATGCACTGAGCAACAACAGAATAGATAATCGAGAAGACAATCATGCTACACAAATTACTCGATATAAAAAGCTAGAATATGTACCACCAATAAGTGACAAAATCATCCCTTTCCTGAAAAGCAGCAATATTTCAAACATTTCTCTAGGACTACAACCGCAAAATAAACTAAGGCAGACAATATACACAGACACCAAAACCAAAATTGAAAAACCTACAATAGGTGAAATATACGAGATAAAATGCAAGACTAAAAATTGCAATAAGATCTACATCGGGGAAACGGGAAGAGATATTAAAACACGAATGCGGGAACACATAAATGATTTCGACCGAGCATCAAAACTTACCCTAAATGACAATGACACACAAAGGCACGAACGAAATTACAATACAGCATGCCTGGCACATGCTGTCAAAAACAAAAAAATTCAATTTGGATAATCCTACTATTCTTCACAAAGAGCAATCTTGGACAAAACGGAAAAACATAGAAGCTCAATATATACGTTCAAATAAGCCCAACACCAAGAATTTCAAAGTGGACACTCAGTACATTAGTTCCCAGTATAAGAGTATAATAGATGTACATAGACAACACAGTAATTGTCGATTCCCATACCATAAGAAGTAGTGTAGTCCAAGATTTTATATATATTTAATTTATTACTTACATGGTTTTACTCGTTTTTTGTATAATTCATTACAAGTGACTGTCTAGTTTT
This sequence comes from Dioctria rufipes, assembly GCA_963924295.1. Lineage (NCBI taxonomy): Eukaryota > Metazoa > Arthropoda > Insecta > Diptera > Asilidae > Dioctria > Dioctria rufipes. The sequence continues at coordinate 57,346,399 of OZ002744.1, read as the reverse complement.
CTCTTTTTATTTAAACTTTTTAATATTTTAATTTTTAATTCTTAATTCAAATTAACGACGAAAGGCTAAGGTTAGCCTCGACACAGCTACATCTTAACAATCATTATGATACGATAATCCCAAGGTAAATAACTTTTATTATAAAGAATGTCTGCATAATTATTGTTATATTATATTTCACATATAGCTCCTCAAGAATTTCAATATTTTACTGTGTTTGTTATTTTCCAAAGTGTGAATGTATAATAATATATTTATATAGGTTTATTCATTACAGTAACTGTGGTGCCCCTAGGTTTATTCATTACAGTAACTGTGGTACCCCTAACGGTAAAATTAGAAGTTTTAAACATATTGTGTGAGAAAGGTTAATATTTAACTAAATCTTAAAATTTCATCAAAATCGGAAGCACGCGTCAAAAACTTAAAAATATTGGTCGTGTGTTATGGAGTTGTTGCATGATACAAAGATAACAAGATATGGCCGATTCGATAGGAATTTTTTATGTTGCTACGTCATGAGGTGATAATGTCATTTCCAGCGTATTTGTTTTAAGTTTTTCGTATTTATTGACTGAAATACGTTTTGCATATATTAAAATATTTAACAAAACCATAGTTTCTTTGTTTTAATCATTTCAGAAAAAGAAATTATATGCTAGGGGAAAGCAAAGAAATTCCCAAATGGAAACTTCTTTTTCTTTGATAAGGACGATTGAAATTGAGACGAACAAATTTGTAACAATTGTCGCCAAATGAGGCAAGCAACGAATTGACAGATAATTCTGCCATACCTTGTTAATTCTTTGTATCATGGAGTTAATATATATATATATATAAATGTCGTCAGGATTTACCACCTTTTTGATTTTTTTCCGTAACTTATGTTTAAGAAAGATTTCGTCAATCTAAGCACTTTCTTGGAAAGGTCTAGGAAAAAGAAACACTTCTGCGGAACATCGTAGATTGATTGGGTGAAAAATGAAAAAAAAAAAATATAGCAATTTAAATAGAAAGTGAAATGCGGTTAAGGTCGGCCATTGCTGTCTAGGTTGTCCCATCACTGAAAATCGAAGAAATATGTGCTGAAATAATTGATAATGATCTGGAAAAATTATTTGAATGAAATTAAGGGCGAATTTATTGTATTTTATATGTTTTAATAAAATTAGGATGGCACATTATTCGGAATCGCATTTCCGGCAAATATAATAGATTGTGATTATATTAGCGCACTTCAAATGAACTATCTCTTGCATTGGCCGAAGAGGGGTTTTTCCGTGCTCTTTTGGGCGGACATTTTTGTAATGTTTTATTGGCTAAATGCGTTGGGATTTGTGCTGGATATTTTTTGGCCCTTTTCGAAACTCATAATTCTAGTGGACCCACCTTGACTGCACAAACTGGCCAACCTTGACGGCAAGTACCATTTCCGCATCGCGTGACACTACTACAGCCAAACATGTTACAAGATTGAATTTTCCTCTTGGTTTGTTTTCAAGCATGAACCACACAGCACATTCATAATGCTTACTTTGACGATTGCATATTTTCTCCTCACTTTTTTTTTCTTTGAATTTCAAACCACTGAGGGCACAGCCAAAACCCTCGAGAATAATTCCCAAACCATGAAACAGAAATCTATATGTATGAGTTGTGAGTCCGTTTTCTAAAACGTTCTATATTGATGCTTATGAAAAAGTGCCAAAAATTGATTTTATATATTCTATAGAGCCTAAACTACTATCCGTATAGGAAAATAATAATAATAGTAATAATTTAAAGCTTGGTTCCTTACGTTCCCAAAGGTTACACTTCCTATATACCTTATTTAACAAAATTATGAAATAATTTTGAGAACAAAGTAACCTTACCATTTTACGCTCAATACCCCTCAGCTGAGTGATAATTGCATATATGTATGTGCAGCTGGAGCCAGAATCTGTAGGCAGTTAAATTCGATATCATCAGCGCATAGCATCCCATGAAGGCACAGCGACATTTCAATGATTACTCAGTTGAGAATTTTTGTTTGTGGAATCGTACTCATTTGGTTAAGATAAATTAGGAAAGGTATGAACAATTTATTACGGTTCAGAAGATAAGAAAGCAAGCTTTTTTCTGTATGAGTAGTAGTTTAGAGTGGAGGAGCTATTCAAATCAAACTTTTGTAAGTTTTACATAAGAGCACTGCAAATATTTTAGAATGTAAGGGGGCCTAGTATGTGGTAGGAAGGGAGTCTGTTTCAAGGCTTGTGAAGTATTCTCGAGGGTTTTGGCACAGCACATACTTTGCGTTCACGCTCGAAATATGTAATATCACAAGAAATTCGCCTGAAGGTAGTTGAAACTAAAAAAATCACAGTTGGCCGACTTTGAGGACAGGACGTCCCTGACGATATTCTTCTATTTATACAGGGTATCCCGGAAATCGACGAATCGAGTTTTTGTCTCACTCACACTTCATGGAACGATTCTTCGTCTCACTCTAACTAGAATCCTAAAGCTACGGTCCTAAGGCAAGTTTTGGCTAAACTAGAATAATTTTTATTAGGAAAAAGCAATTTTTCGAAATTGGGTTTCTTGAAGAAAAATTTCTTTTTCTCGTAATCTAAGAAATAAGTAGCAAGTGTTTTACCATTTTAGGATCCTTATTAAAATCGTCAACTTTTAAAGTTACTTGCCAAACTGGCGTAGTACATTTCTTTTTCAGTACAGTCAGTTAAATTTTGGCGAAGTATTAATTTTCTATTCGTGCTTTGGCAAAACGTGACATTGTCTTCCAAGCTGGTGCAGTGCGCTTAGAATTTTAAGCAACAGGTTACATAAGCACTATTCCGTATTACATAAGTAAAATAAAATTGAAAAAAAGTTATTATTTGTAGCAGCAGTAGCTAAAGAACCATCATAAGGTGTGCGTTTTCTCGAAAAAAAAGAAATGCCTATAATTTAAAAAATACAAGACTTATATTTTTTTTATATTTTTCTGGTAACTATTATGATTTCGCCTATCACCCTATTCTGGCTTGAGATTTCCGAGACACCCTGTATATATATAATAAAGGTTCCGATGGGTTTTAATAGGTTAAATCTGGTTAGTTACTTCCGGGGCTATAGATCTTTAAAGGTAACTAGAACGGCATCTCACAATACTTAGAATTCGCATACCTCGCCAGGACGAGAGTAGCAGAAATACTACATTTGTTCAGTGAAGAAAACACTTCATGAACTAAACGCATGCATACTTGGAAACGAATACGTTCACTGTAAGCAGAGTTTAGATAATATGGATTTTCCCGCCTTCAGATATAAACGTTTCGCTTACTAGTGGGGATGTAAGTACTACTCTGAATGTATTTAATCATTCCAGTCACGAAGTATGCTCCAAAAGAAGTGCTTTGAAGCGAAGCCAGTAAAAAACTATATGAGAAGCAGTTTACTTAGGGCTCATTATCAGCCTTAGCAGCTATAGCAACAAATTATGTCGCTGTTGAACACTGCGAGTTGATAATATTATATTAATATTACAAATATTTTTCTTCTACATTAAATATTGTAGTTATGATTATGTATAGAAATAGCTTTTGATTTGAAATAAATTACGTTGCATTTCACAAAAATAACGTATGGAAATTAGAGGTGCATATTTATACTAGACGTCTGGGGAGCGGAATCTTTAAACGGATTTTTATGTAGTACTTGACCAACTCTGATCATACCTTAAACAACATACATCGAGGAGGGAGAGAAAACGAGGAACGTTCTACTACTATTGCTGTTTAGGTTTGTTTAAGTGTTACTCATTGAGTTAATGTAGCAATTGTAAGTAGTTTGGTTTTATTCATTGTGTACATAGCGATAACTTAAATTAAATACGATTATACTTAGGTGTATGCATTTCACACAGTATCTATTTTTACACAATGTAAGCTTCTAAACAAATACTTGGCAACACAGAAGCATTTGTCGATTATCTATGGATAGAATTCATAATCAAAGAAAATTTTACAAACAATATGCAGACAATATAAATAAATATAAAAGGAAAGATTCTAAATTTTCATTCTGTAAATTGAAATTGCAAATATTCCACTTTCTGCGTAATGCATATAAGAAAAAAAAAAAAAACATATCAATACTCAACAAGACTTTGTGCAAAGAGCATTTCTACTTACATATTGTGCTCTGTTAACCAAATGTTAACAAGTATAGGTTCTTTTATTTAGTCATGGTGACATTTCCTTAAAAAAAAAAAACGTACTGCATAGTAACAAATCAACCTCGTATTTATGAACATAAAATATTCCTGTTTAAAGAAGGTACCAGTACTGCCACCCTCTGATTAAAAGACAATATAAAAGGGACTGATGTTTTGTTTATACTCATATGAGCAGCCGTTCCGAATAAAATCATAAGAACGAAAAGTAATGAACAGAAATTCTTCATTTAGCTGACAATAAATCAGTAGACATGCCTTTTCAGGGTGGCACGCGACAGTGCGATTCTTATGGTGTATTACTCAGTTTGTTTGCATTCCATTGAAGTTGACTCCTAGGATGGTAAAGCGTGACATTTGTTTTGCAATTTTCTATAAGCCGGTGAATTTCCCAATCCTTTACTCACATATATACATCTATTTATTTGAAATCAGTATTTAATAATTTAATAAAAGGAGTTTGTGAGAAACAAAATTGTTTTAATTCTGTCATAGAATAGCCTGAATTTAAGTATATCCTTTAAAACTGGTATCTGCCTCCATTTTTTATGTTTAGCCTCAGCATAGGCTAAAGCGAATTGAGTCACAAAATTTTAAAAGCACTTTGAACATTATTACCCCAGTAAAATAAGCATCCAACCTCGGAATGGATGGGAATAAGCTGTAAATTAGAATAAACCTTTGTTTGGGCATTCTAAAGACTGGGCAAAAAGTCTCATCTGCGTCACCAGATATTCAAGGTCAAAGTTCACGAAAATCGGTTTTCTTCAATTATTTAGTTTTTTATGGAAAATACGTCATTCACGGTCATTATGAAACTTGTAGATTATAAAAATATCTACAATTTTTATTTAAAGCATTTTTTTGTATCTACAACAATTTACGAGGTAATGCGCGCAGAGAGCAAGCGCACATCCATATACAGGCGTATATATCGTATAACGTTATGTCAATGTGAGACCAAGAATTTAATTTTTTATTTATTTATTATTAAGGCCAAATACAAAACAGCGTATTTAAAATTATTCTTATGCATGTTCGTCTTCGTCACCAGGTTGCCCAAGGTCAATGGCGACATCATTATCATCGTCCTCGATATCCGTTACAGTTGTTCAGTCAAACTCGAGGACTTTATGCACGTCGCATATAGGGGTATTTGTATGACAAATCTGGTCAAAATTACTTTTTTTTTATTGGTGCGTAATGAATATTTATATAGATTTTGACCATTTTCACTGATAACAATTACTTTTTATAATTTTTATTTGGTAAATGTCAATATAAAATGAAAGGAAAGTGTAATGAAAGAAAAAGTCGGTTGAAAATAAAAGAATTAATAATGCCATTTTATTAATTAAATTAAAACAATTTAAAATATTATATTTCGCCATCGGAAATATCCCAATCCTCTTCTTCCGAATCTACCACGGCTGTTGTTGGTAACAGGAATTGAAGTGCTTCTTTTGAAAATGGTATGCTATTTTTTTATGCACTGTTGGGCGAGAACATGAGAGTAGTGGGTCTGAGCTCAGTAATAATCTATTTATTATTTCCATATTACAAGATGCCCTTGAAAATTTCCTTGCGAAATCTTGACGGTAACCCCGAAAATGCTTATTTCGAGCCTCAGCCGCTTCTTCAGAAAGTTGGCCAATGTGTAAGAGGGCATGTTCTATAACTACAGGACCGTGAATAAGTATTTTGTGAAGCGTGGGTGTCATCGGATACCAACCGTATAATTTCACGTATAGCTGTGCTGTTTCCCATAAAAATTGAGAAAATTTATCAACGTCTATCTTTTGTGCACTTGAGATCACCTCTAATATAATTCTCAACTTATGTATGAAATCCTGGTCAATACCAGTGATTCGCGAAGCTGTTCCGGGATCGGAAAAAAACCTTCGAAAAGTATTGCCAACATTTGTATTCCCGAATCCGGCTTTCGGCACGTCTACTAATGTGGACATTTCTTCTTTTAAGGCTTCTTGAATGTTCTTCTTAGTTTCTTTACCACAATATTTTTTCACTCTCGGTCTTGCTTGCCATTTCTTTATTGGTATTTTATATGGTAAATGTAAAAAAGACTCTAAGTATCTTATTCTTGCATGAAGGATGGACAATCCGGATTTTATTGTATCTGGATCTATTTCCCTGTTTCTTTCCAATTTATTAAACTCCTTTGATGTTACCTTACATACATGTAGCATCGCATAGTGGAAGAAGTTTCTGTTGCTGCATTGCACACTTTTGCATCTACCATAGTTGGAATAAGTGTATGTTTAATTTGAAGGATGCCGTTGGCTATTGCTACCTCCATTGTTGTCAAAGTTGTTGCTTGATTTACAAAAAAAAGCTATTTCTTCTTTCGTGATGTCGTTCGTTTCATGAACAAATCTAATTCGGATCGGTCTACAGAACCGTGAAGATGAAGGAACTGGGTTATGCCAGATAATTCTTTTTTACCTATTAATTTTTGCTAATAGTCGCAGAGGCATGAAGGAGCTTTAAAAAATGTTCGCATCACTATCTGTACTGTTCTGAACTTTTTGTTTCAATTGAGCTTGTTGTGAGCCATCGCAGCCCCATTTTGACATGAGCTCCAAATTATGTACATCTCGATCAGTGATATTTGCCAACACTTCTTCCAAATATTTACATAATCTCGAAATAGTGTGATCTAATAAATCTTCTAATTTGATTTCCGCAAAAACGTGTCTGTAATTCGGTACGATTCGGGCTTAGGATAACACTCCCTTTTAGCTTTTTGTAACACGGAGTAACAGGGGTACAGCTTAGTATTGGCACTTCGAACAATATTATATTGTTTTCTTGATAGGTCAGCTTTCACGAAAATAGATAGTGCATGCATCAAGCATATCTGTTGTATGACTTGTATTGGTGTGGTGCTGGCCACTGCCTTACGAAATTTTGTTGCTCTTGTCGGGGATTTAGTAATTTCTTTTATAACTGTAGAGGCGTCGTTTTTACCTGCTGCTCGCAGACACATGTGGGCAGCAAAAGTAAGATATTCAGCAGGTACCTGGTCTCTCAAATCGTTTGTTTTTCGCCTCTTACTTCGGTCACTACATTCCTGGAATTCTTTACTCGGACGACCCGCCTTTTGTTTCGGTCCAGATTGTTAATTTTATGCTGCCATCAAGCCACTGTTTGTTGCTCTTAAGGAACCGATCCTCAATATTGTGAGACGCAGCCCATTTTTTTTTTAAATTCACATTTAAAATATCTGAAATTGCGTTTAAATGCACAGACTTCTTCAGTTGGATAACTGGTGACTAATAAAAGTCGACTTTCCATATAGTTTAGGTTTTTTTCAAGTTGTCGGTCAGGGGACTGCTTTATGAAGTTATACAGCTCTCTTCTTATCATCACTTTTACATTTTCTCGCATTTCTGAAGAAAAGAATATACCTTATAATGAAATTTCTGAAAATAAGTTATTTCGAGCATTTTCTATATATATATATAAAAAAAATGTGTGAATTTGTGGAAGATATTTCTTTTTATTTGGGTTGTGTATATAATAAACTACAAATAACTGTAATCCTTTTTACTTGACATGCCTTGACACTATAACTAAAACCTAGAAAATTAAAGAAATTCCCTAAATTTGCCACTATCTTTTTTTAAATATAACTTAAGATGATAACCAATAGCTCCATATGTATAAAAGTGTTATCTAAATATAGTACAGACCTAAAAATACTGAATCCATCACAAATATGAATAATTTTCAAACCACAAATCCCTTAGAAAATAATTGAAAAAACACGATATAAATGAAGCACTGTGAACAAATACGTGTGTTGCACACAACAACTGGATTCCGAATGATCTTGCAAGGAGATCAGTCATCGAATGCTTGAAGGATGACCTCCACGTGACGTCATGGGTACTTAACTTAAAAGAAAAGTGTTTTCTTTACCGTCGGGAAATATTTTACATTTGGAGTTTTGGCCAGGTTTTTAATACAAATACCCCTATGTGCGCCGTCTCCATCGGAACCATTTGGTATTGATGAGCCATTTTGACCGATACACTGGCCACAACCTGTGAAACATATAGTTACCCTACTTTTCTGCATCCATAATTTACAAATTGCAAAATATCATTATCAACAAATCTTCCAGTGCTGGTATCAATAGCGTCGTTACCGGCTGTAAAAACAGAAAAGGGGGGTTACTCATCAATACCAAATGATTCCGATGGAGCTTGGTGAAACAACTGTAACAGATATCAAGGACGATGAAGATGATATCGACATTGACCTTGGGCTACCTCGTGACGAAGACGACGACGAACAGGAATAATTTTAAATGCGCCATCTTATATTTGGTCTTAATAAAAAATGAATAAAAAATAAAATTCTTGGTCTTGCGTTCACATAGCGTTATGCGCTATATACACCTCTATACGGATGTGCGCTTGCTCTCTCCGCGCTGTACCTCGAAGACGGTTGTAAATACAAAAAAATGCTTCAAATGAAAATTGTAGCGAATTTTATAGTCTAAGAGTTTCATAATGACCTTCAATGATGTATTTTCCATAGAAAACTAGATAACTGAAAAGAACCGATTTTGAATGTCTGGTGACGCACACACAAGATTATATGAGACTTTTTGCCCAGTCTTTAAAATGCCCAAACAAAGGTTTATACCAATTTACAGCTTGTTCGCTTCGATTTCGATGTAGGCCACCTTTTTTGCCTTATTTGACTGGGCTAAATCCAAGAAGATTTATTAAAAACACAAAGTACATAGTACCTACAGCACATTTTTCCCAAATACATTTATTTTTTTTCTTATCAAAACTTAATATTATCTAGACAATTATTTAAAGTTAATTTAAACAGAATTTTTGTTGTGCATTAAAACACAATGCTATGTTTTTATTTCACCACGTTGACCAAAAAATAAAACATTATTGGAAACACATAATTCTGAAAGTAATTTCATATCAAATAAAAAAGAGATTCAGAATTGGCAGAACATATTTCTGTATCTCATTTTTTAATATTCTCGAAACCTACTACATATATAAGTATGTATGTATGCTCGATTGATTCAATCTACCTGTGTTCAAAGTGAATGTTTTACAATACTTTTTCATGTTTGCTGCCCTAGAATTGAGAAAAGTACGGCCTGCCAAATTGTCGGCGGGGATTGGTTCGAATGTTGAAGCAAAATGCCATTAAATGAAATTTTATTGCTGTCCTGTCATCCTTTCATGTTTGAATTGGAGAAAATAACATGAAGCCAGCACCTGATACTTAGCCTCTATCAGTGGGATTATCCTGGCCCACTGTTAGCTTACACACCCGTTTGGTTAGACTATTTTAAATGCTACTGATTTACGAGGATTTAGCAGATCTATAGAGTAAAACTCGTTGCCACTCTGCGCCTCTGAATGGTGAACAATCTAATTAATGGTCCAAATTCAAAGTTAATTTCCACTTACTGTAAATGCATTTAATTGCCTAACCTACATGAAATACTCAGAAGAGGTGAATTTAATGGCAGCTTTTATGCTGGGCTCTTATTTTCTAAGTTTATGACTTGGACTAGTTCATTTATGATGCAATTATCGAAAGTGGTTTTCGCATTCTGCAGCTTATAAATATTTTCCGACCCAAAGGAATATTGTGTAACATAACAAATCGAATCGCACCACCATACACTACCAAGTTCATCTGAATTCTGAATTTAATTAGGATAGTTCTTTATGGAAATTTCATTTCATCATTTATCAACTACAAACTTACTGTAGCAGTAGATTAGCATCGACAGAACTGGCATATAAATATCACCTGACAGCAAGCTTCATTTTTTACTGCGTACGTATGCAAGGTCAATGGGATAGAGAACCACGCCTAACTATTTTACACCTCACAAGTCTCATTTCATAGTATAATGCAATGAGATGATTTATTTGACAATTCCGACAATCATATCCGGGGTGAAATCGTATCGCACCATTATGCCATTAGCTTCACGGGGTACTTCAGACTTCGCCTATTGTTTAGCACGCAGGAGTTTTGAAATTATCGACATATTTGTTAATTAATTGTCGTAGGTGAAAAGCTTAAAGTATGTGGGGTGGAGTGGGGCACATTCGTCGCTGCTCTGGAACAGAATCTTTCTATTGTTTCGCTTGAATTCATATAAACTTAACAAGATATATCTGTTAAGAGATAGCTGTGCTATAGAAATTGTTTTCCAAAATTTTTTTTATATCTTTTGAAATAAGTCAAGAATGATGAACGTGCCCCATAGTGGAGTACTAATAATTTTCAATATTATCTCCTAGACACCCACCTATATGTAGGCACTTATGTATATACATATTGCAGGTGATATGTGTCAAAAACACTTGAATATATTATTTCTGGTAAGATTAGTATTTAAAATATACTTTTCTTTTGCTCGTGAAACTCCAGGTGGATCAGTAGGAATGGTTAGCTTGTAAACTATATCTATTCGGTGAATTATTGGTATATCGCTTACATCAGGTTTTGCGAAGGCCCAGTTGTTGCTACACCTTTTGTACAGACATCGTAGCATTTACGGTGGATATGATGACGCCTACATAATATCGAGCTCTTTTTTTTGTGTCGAACTTCACTAGCACGTAATCTCCTTCTGAGTATCATCCTGATCAATTAGCTTTGGCGGAGAGCAAATAACTTCATCAGAAACAGAGCCTGAATCATTAACGCATGGGTCGATAGAATCCTTATTATCTGCAAAACTAATTTCATTACTATCAGACGAGTGTCTTTTTTGATTCATAAGCTTGACATATCTCGTTTTTTTCTTCATTTCTGCAATACGGATTTTTTGCTGGGCGTTAGTGTAAATTGGCGATTTACCCTTAGTTTTCTCGTTGCCCTTCCTTAAATTTTCTTTTAAAAGTGGAATCGGTTGTACCATCTCAGGGGATTTTGGCACAATTATATTCTCAGAAGCAATGTTAGCCCAATGGGTTTTATAATTTATGGTATTAGCCGTAGTGGAAGAACTAGCTCCGGCAAAGGTTTCTTCTACAACAATGTTTCGAGATTCGAATTTTCCTGGATTGAGCGGTCATATATCTGTGGATACAAGTCCCTTAGATATGTTTTCCGATGTTAAGGCTTTGTAGAGGCGTACGATTGTCAAAAAAGCGATATCATATGTTTTCCCTAAGGGGCCCGTATACACATACATATAATGGTTGCAACGATTTTGGACTCACAAAAATTGTGAAAACTACGGCTTCAACGTTCCAATAGAAAAATCAGAAAAAAACCATATTGGCGATCGTTGTGGGCTTGTTTAGTTTCTAGATACTTCATTAATTTGGAGCTAACAATAGATTCACAAATCTTTGAAAGAATCGAAGTGATTGCAATTGGTCGATAATTTGAGGAATCGCTACCCTTTTCTTTCTTGGGAATAGGCTGAACGTCAGCTAGTTTTCAAGCAATTGGACTTTTTTCTATTCAATATGGCAAGTAGAATAGTTTTCGCAGAGCTTTAGCCAAGAATGAAGCACAGCTTTTATATAACGGTGATTTGAAACCAAAGGATGGATGCTCGGGCTATCGGTCTTTCTGTTGCATGTGTATTGGCTCTTGTAGACATCCACAAGGGAGATGTAAAGTGGTTGAAAATGGAGAATTTGAAGTGAATTTAACAATCTAAATATCAGTTTTATTCAGGGAGTCAAAAATCACTTCAATGTAAAGTAGTGAAGGAATAGAGGAACTGCTGAGATTGTTCCTAGTTGTGACCTGGGACGAGAAACCTTTTCTGCCTTTGCGTCTTGCTACTATTCTAACGTTCTGGTCAAAAAGAAATTTTTTTCTCTGGATGGTGTTTCAGTTTTGGACATATATGCAAATTGATAGGTGCGAAAAGCAGACTTTTTCACTTTTATTGCTTGGTTGTACTTATCGTTAAAACAAAAGCGAGTTTGCTGTTGTTTAAAATCTGCTGTGTAAACACGTATGTATTCACGCATCCAATACTTAGAATTGTAATAAATTTAAATGTATATTCATCAACATCCCTGAAAGTAAAACAGACCGATCAATCAAATTCTCTAGGATAGTCATTAAGACTTTCTCAATCTGCAGATTTATTTGGTTTTTAACTATGACATTTTACGAAATAATAAAAAAATAATTATTTGAAAATTAATCTCTCTTAACACACTCACTACAATAATACACAATGACTTCTTCGTCGTTGTGTATTGTTTCGCTGAATTTCTCCAATTACGAGTTATAATTGTTTCTTTAAATTATTTTTTTTTGTCATGCCGCGCCGATAATGTTCTTAGAAGCCGACTTTACATGGAAGGCTTATCAAAGACCCATTGGCAGCTGTTTTCAATTAAAACAAACCTCCATCGCGTTAACATGAGTAGGCTCTATCTTGCTTCAAACACCCCGCTTCTTGTTTTCTCTATAGACTTCAACAACCGTGACCGAAGGCCAAGGTACTATCTAGTGCCTGCGTTCCTAAATGCTGAATGTTTAACGCTTGCAGAAATTGCTATATTTTTTACAAAAGGTGCTGTAGAATAGATGTGAATCATTTTGTTAGGAAAAATTCACAAAATCTACTGCAATTTTTTTCAGAGGTCTTTCGGGGGGGGGGGGGGGCGCCTCCATTGGCACCTAGCTGGATCCGCCCTGCCTCTACGGTTATGATGTAGAGTATAATAGTTTGTAAAGCAAAATTAGGAGTTCGTGTGAGTTTGCAATCTTCTGTACAATCGCGGGAGTTTTTGCGATACGACAAAATGTTAAATATGTGGGATAGAAAAATCAAACAGGTCGATTGATAGAAAATTCAATTTTTATTATACGCACGCACAGCACAAAATTACCAGAGCGTCTATCCGTGATAACAAGCCGACGATAATTGACTTAACTAACTGTTCCTGATCAGCGATGGCAACTCGTGAGAAATTGCCCATATTATGGGAATTTTCTAATAAAATTGTGTAATATGGGAAAAAGGGAAATTATGGTGTAATAGAGGGAAACTTTTCACCTATTAATTTATTTAATTATTTAACATCTGCATATGTTTCTTTTGTGTGATAAGGGTTAGGTACCAGACTTATGGTTTAGCATTTTTTACAATGCAGACAAGCATTCACTTCTTAGATTTTTAATTACCTACCTTTAAAAATTGTCAGGGTTACGAAAGATTTTAGTAAAAAAAAAAGAAAACTATAATTGAATTTGACACTTGATTTGGATCAAAGCTCATGTGTTTCAGTTTATAATACTATCAAACGCTATATTTCTTTTTTTGGTAAGTAAACTTATATATTAAAAAATTCGGTGGAAATTAAAGTCATTGCTTAACATTTTAGATACTTATTTATAACTGAAAATAGCTTAAAGGTTACAGAATCTTGGAAAGAAATAAGTAAATTAAAGGATTAATCTAATAACTTCATCTTCCCTAATTTAACAAAAGCTGCCAAATTTGGCTTAACTTTACCGCATTCTAATGGTGAATCCGAGAGAATTTTTTCTTTAGTAACGGATATGAAAACAAAAAATCGTAACAGATTAGAGGCTACAACTTTGAATTCGTTGCGTTGTTAGGTCAGCTTTTTCTGCCCAAAATAATAATTGTTTTTCATTCCAACCTCAGAAATGTCATATTGATTTATGTAATAAAACAGACTTATATTCTTAATGTGAAGCTTGTAAATATATTATATTAACAGATCTACACTATGTATAATCACGATGTAGTGATTTAAATTTTCTTTTATTTTACTAATTTTAAATAACTGCAATATCTAAAATATTACGTTATTTTGTTATATGTTTGATTATTTTGTTTCTTAAATTTTTTTGTGTTTTCGTGAAAATTATTTCAGTTTTTCATTATACCCGGGACAGACAGAGGCATGAATGTTTCACTTAAAATTGCAAATTTTATTTATCTGATATATGTTTATTTGTGAAAAAATGATTTCGAACAGTGTTATAAGGTTAACGAAAAATAATTCTTGTTTAAACGGAGCATTTGCACCTCGTATGTAGCATGTATAATGTTTTTTTTTTCTATGGGAATTGGGTGGGAATTTTCGAAATTGTAGAGGGAGAGTCTCTTCAAATCGGCTAAAATCGTGGGTAATTTTGATTCAAAAGGTTGGCAACACTGTTCCTGATTAATTACATGAGAACAAATTGATAATGTGTTAAATTATAAGCCTAATACTAAGGTCCGAGTTAAACTAAATTTTAACGAGTCATAATATCGGGCCGTTCTTCTACAATGTGACAGCGGAGACTCAGGGAAAAGATATAGTAAAAAGAAGAAGAAGTAGTAGCATTTTGCAATTTTGTTTTGGGAACCAACGCGAGGTCGTACTAAAAGCAGGTAGTTAAAATTATTTGGAAATATTAAAATTATTAAAATAGCATGTATAATGTTACAATAAAAAAAAATAACAATGATAGTGAAAATACGGGAACGAGAATAAATCCAACTCAGCTGTGCTTACATTAAACGTACAAAACCACGTTAACTACAAAAATGCAGTCAATAAATTTATCAAATCTCAGAACTCTGAAAATAAATATTTTTAGCGCGCTAAAGAACGGACCGGTCGGATAAATTCAAGCTAAATTTTTTGTAGGCTTACTAGTGGTGGTGTTCAAACCAACATTAAATAGCCACCTGAAAATTAAATCATTCAAAAGATTTTAATTCCAAGCATTTCTTATTATTGAAACTAGGTTGGGAACGAAGCTACATATACCTACCTACAAGCTCGTCGATAAAGCAGTTTTTTAGTGGAGACAACAATCGACACATGATCGCTACATTCCACATTACAAAATCTCGACACGATCGACAGAATTCATCAAGCTTTTAATTGAAATTAAAATCTATATTATTAGCAAATTATTACTTAGCTTAAAAGGCATAAAACATTTTAGTATTAACTAAAAATTATTTAGAAATGGCCATATTGTGTATGTATAGGTATATTCTATTAGTTCAGTTAATACGTTGTACCTACTAAGCATAGCTGCTAAGGTCAATGCACTCGTCTGACCTACGCACAGCTGTTAAGGTCAACGGACTTTCTGTTGCTACCTACGCACAGCTGCTAAGGTCAATGTACTTTGGTTGTTATGCGCAAGGTAAAATAATTTGTTGGTGCCGTGCGCAGTTCAGAGGCAATATAAGTCGCAGGCCAACTTGAATCTTTCTCTTTTAGTATCCAGCTTCTATAGAGTGCGCATCATTTTGGAATTCGACTTGGCCTAGTGTAATCAAATATAATTATTAACAAATTAACTTTATCTTGGGTAACGACTGAGATAAAGATATTTATTCTGGGTCTCGACTGGAATAAATTCTACTAACATATTAACTTTATCTTGGGTAACGACTGAGATAAAGATATTTATTCTGGGTCTCGACTGGAATAAATTCTACTAACATATTAACTTTATCTTGGGTAACGACTGAGATAAAGATATTTATTCTGGGTCTCGACTGGAATAAATTCTACTAACATAACAACTTTATCTTGGGTAACGACTGAGATAAAGATATTTATTCTGGGTCTCGACTGGAATAAATCTTACTAATAACAACTTTATCTTGGGTACCGACTGAGATAAAGATATTTATTCTGGGTCTCGACTGGAATAAAACTTACTAACCTAATAACTTTATCTTGGGTAGCGACTGAGATAAAGATATTTATTCTGGGTCTCGACTGGAATAAATCTTACTAATAACAACTTTATCTTGGGTACCGACTGAGATAAAAATATTTATTCTGGGTCTCGACTGGAATAAAATTTACTAACCTAATAACTTTATCTTGGGTAACGACTGAGATAAAGATATTTATTCTGGGTTTCGACTGGAATAAATTTTACTAACTCAACAACTTTATCTTGGGTACCGACTGAGATAAAGATAGTTATTCTGGGTAGCGACTAGAATAACATAGACTAACTCAAACCTTTATCTTGGGTCTCGACTGAGATAAAGATAGTTATTCCGGGTAGCGACTAGAATAACACTCACTAATCTCAAACCTTTATCTTGGGTCTCGACTGAGATAAAGATATTTATTCTGGGTACCGACTAGAATAAACACGACTAATACAACTTTGCTTTGGGTCTCGACCGAAGTAAAGTATCTTGTTCCGGGGAACGACTAGAACAAGATAATCACTAACTATTTGATTACCAACGCCATAAAGTCGATTCCATAGTTTTATACTGGTGAGTACATCTTTGATTAATCATATATTATATTTCATATTAATTAATATATTTATATACCTATATATATATACATATAGTGCCATTGGTCAAAGTAGCCACAACTTTGACAGTATTATATTGAAATTATTATTGTGTAGTGAGTAAGCGATTTTTTTTGAATATACTGAAGTTTAGTTCTTAAGTGTGAAATTGAATTCTGTGAATTTTAGTTCTAGTTGTAGTGTTGTACTTAAGTTTTACGTGCGTACAATAAACCACTGGCTATAAAATATTCCCCGGCGTTATTATTTACAGTCCACATCCTTCTCTATATTTTTTGTTGAGTGTTCTCATTGGGCAGAACATTTAATGGTCCTTCGAGCCGGATTTAAAGTCTAGTGGTTTATAATCTCACACGTCTTAACATGAGTACACTTCAAAAATGTTTGGCTAACCAAGCCACCTCCGCAAAAATCATCGAAAAATCTCTTAAGAACTACAACAATACTGCTGTAGATAAACGAACAAAAGGGCTTGTTTCTGAGCGCTTAATCGCTTTAAGCGAAATCTGGTCAGATTACAAGTCTACTCATTACGCAATTATCCAAGCTACGCAGGCATTGGATGACAGTGAACTTGAGAAGTACGACTATTTCGTACATGATCAATTTGCAGAGGTGGAAAATAAGTACTATGCATTCCGAGGTATTCTTAGGGATGCATTAGATGCTTTTGAGCCAAAAGCAGAACAAAAAATTGCTGCAGAAACTAGAACTGATCAGCAATCTTCGTCTTTTTTGAAGTTGCCCAGAATTACACTGCCAACATTTTCTGGTTCTTATGATTCATGGAGATCATTTCACGATTTGTTTAATTCTCTAGTTCATAAAAATCATTCTTTACCTCCAGTACAAAAACTACATTTTCTTAAAACAAGTGTTACTGGCGAGGCTGAACACTTGCTGCGACAGTTTCCGGTAACAGATGCAAGCTACGAAAATGCATGGAAAACGTTAAAGGATAGATACGACAATAAGCGAGTATTAGTGAACGCTCAGCTGAAAACTCTGTGTAATCTATCTAAAATAACAAATGAATCTGCCAAGGCGATACGATCCTTATTAGACAGATCTTCAGAATGCATTTTCGAGCTTGAAGCTTTAGGAGTTTCCACAAAGCAATGGGACCCAATTCTCATATACAAGTTGGTGCAATGCCTACCAACGGAAACCCATCGCTTGTGGGAGCAGGAGGTAAATAATGAAGAAGGTTTGCCTACGTTTGATTCTCTAAAAACCTTCCTAGAGACCAGATTCCGAACTCTGGAAGCAATTTTAGATTCAAAGTCAATTCATCCAGAAAAAACAAATAACTCAAATAATTTCATTAAAAAGATATCAACACATTTCTCATCATCTACAGACAAATGCGCAATATGCAAAGAGCCACATAGATTGTTTAAATGTCCACAATTTATCAAATGTGACATTGACAAAAGGTTTAAGATCGTTGCATCTAACCGTCTATGTGTAAACTGCCTATCAAGGCACCATAACACGAAATCTTGCCCAAGCAAATTTACGTGTCGGCAATGCGGTAGAAAACACCATTCTTTGCTTCACAAGAATAGTGGTACATCCAATCAAAGTACTCACTTTTCAACTAAGCAAAGCAATAATTCTATTAAACAAGCACAAAAACTCAATTCTCCCTCTACATCTGAGGTCATACCAGATAGTTCTTTACGAACATTCTACACCAATCGCCCACGGCGTATTACACAAGCACTGCTTGCAACAGCATTGCTAAATATTGCCTCCTCAAAGGGCGTCATATTGACATTACGAGCCTTAATAGATTCTGGGTCTCAAGTGTCATTCATTACCCAAGCAGCAGCACGCAAACTGCAATTACCTACCACCCGCGTAGAAATTCAGATAACAGGCTTGGGGAACACACAAGCTACAAATGTAAAAGGAAAAACATCCTTTGAAATACGCTCGTTATCAGATTCACATAAGGCCACTTCAGTGACAGCACTAATCGTGAACAAGATCACTGAATTCCTACCTCCTTCCACCATTCAAATACAAGAATGGGAACATATAAAGAATCTAGATCTAGCAGATCAATCTTTCCATAAACCCGGAAAAATTGATATACTTTTAGGAGCAGATGTTTACGGGGAAATTTTATTGGAAGGATTAAGAAAGGGGCCTCCAGGAACCCCTATTGCCCAAAATAGCACCCTAGGATGGATCCTCTTTGGAAATTTATCTCAAGCAGACTCTAGTTCCAAGGTTTCATCTTTAACAATCAATGCGCAAGCTGAACAAGACGCATCTATAGACAAAATCCTGCGAAAGTTTTGGGAAACTGAGGAAATCACTCCTCACGTACGGAAGTTCTCAAAATCCGAACAAGAGTGTGAACGGTTGTATCAAAATACTCATCGTCGCAATGCGAGTGGTCGTTATGAAGTATGTTTACCATTCATCGAAGAAAAACCAGTGCTAGGCGATTCCCGAAATATGGCCCTACGCAGGTTTTATAGTCTCGAGAAGAAACTACTTCAGAATGCTGATCTTTACAAAGACTATAAAGATTGCATAAACGAATATCAGGCCTTAGGGCATATGGAACCAGCTGAAAAGGAAGTTAGCAGAGAACAAAGCTACTACCTTCCGCATCACGCTGTTATAAAATCAGATAGTACGACCACAAAGGTTCGAGTCGTCTTTGACGCTTCAGCCAAGTCTACTAATGGGAAAAGCTTAAACGAACAGCTCCATACTGGACCAGTCTTGCAATCTGAACTTTTTTCTATCTTACTACGATGGAGAAAATACAAATACGCTATGTCCGCCGACATAGAAAAGATGTATAGAATGATTAACATTCAATCAGCAAATCAAAGGTATCAGAGAATAATTTGGAGAAATAGTCCTAGTGAACCCATAAAGGACTATCAACTAACAACGGTAACGTTTGGCACTACTCCAGCTCCTTATCTCGCTATCAAAACACTTCATCAGCTTGCACAGGATGAAGCTGAGAAGTATCCAATTGCTGCTAAAATTGTTACTCGCGACTTCTACGTAGACGATTTAATTACAGGTGCAGAATCTATCGATGAAGCTGTCAAGATACAAACGGAGCTCGTTAGTCTATTATCTTTAGCTGGGTTTAATCTAAGGAAATGGGTGAGCAACTCCTCGGATCTTCTAGCAAACATTCCAGAGGAGCAAAGGGAATTACAACTTCCCTTACGGTTTGCAAGTGATGAGTCAGTAAAAACTCTTGGTATCCACTGGTATCCAGGAGCTGATTATTTTATCTTGCAATATCGACAAATCGCAGACCGTCTATCTACTAAACGATCTGTTTTATCAGAAATTGCTACATTGTTTGATCCACTAGGCTGGATCTCACCAATAGTAATCACTGCAAAGGTTCTGATGCAAACTTTGTGGCTTTCTGGATGTTCGTGGGATGATCCGATTCCTGCACCCATTGACACCCAATGGCGGCATTTTAAGGCAGAGTTGTATCATATCAGCCAGCTTAAAATCCCACGCTGGCTACATACGACAAACAATTTAACAAACTGTCAGATACACGGATTCTCAGATGCCTCCAATCAAGCTTATTCTGCTGCTGTGTATATCAAGGTTGTTGACGTCGAAGGAAAAATCCATATCAATTTGCTAATGGCAAAATCAAAAGTAGCTCCGGTGAAACCTGTATCACTTCCTCGGCTGGAGTTATGTGGAGCAGTTTTATTAACTCGTCTTATAAATCGAGTAAAGATAGACTTGGAACTTAATCGAGTCCCCATCTATGCATGGACAGACTCTTCTATAGTCTTATCTTGGATACACAATCATCCAAACAAATATAAGACTTATGTAGCGAATAGGGTTTCTGAAATCCAGGAACAACTAGATATCAAAGCCTGGCGTCACGTGCGTTCCGCAGATAATCCCGCAGATTGCAACTGCAGAGGAATCAAACCTGCGAATCTAATCAATCTTGAACTCTGGTGGCACGGACCCAGTTGGCTTCAGCAGCCCGAGGAAGATTAGCCTAAGTCAAAACCCTCAGCTAACATGCAGATAGATTCTGAACAAAAGCGCGTGACACATACTGCTGTAGCCCAAACAATGATAAACGAATTATTTGATAAATATTCTTCTTTCATAAAATTAAATCGTGTCACAGCATATTGCCTCAGATTTTTGAACAATATCCGAGCAAGCCAAGATCTGACAAAAGGTTTAATTAAACAAACCGAACAGCTTTCCCCAACAGAGCTGCTGGAAGCAAAATATCTGTTAATAAAATTAGCGCAAGGCATTACTTACGATACCGAGATAAGACAATTAAAAGCAGGATTATCGCTTCCAGCTAAAAGCAATTTGATATCCCTTAATCCATTTCTTGACAATAACAAGTTATTGCGGGTAGGAGGTCGCTTACAAAACGCTCATATCCCATATGATCAACAACATCCGATCATTCTACCAAAAGGAAGTAAATTAACAAACCTAATTATAGATCATATTCATCTAAAAACTTTGCATGGTGGTGTACAGCTTGTATTAAATACTCTAAGACACGAATATTGGGTTTTACAAGGACGACGAACAGTAAAAAACATCCTACATAGATGCATTCCCTGCTTCAAGCAAGCTGCCCGAACTAGGACTCAAATAATGGGAAATTTGCCAACTCCAAGAGTGAATATCTCAAGACCATTTCAACAAACAGGTGTCGATTATGCCGGTCCTATTAATTTAAAAATGTCAAAGCATAGGGGCAATCGATATTACAAAGGCTATATATGTATCTTCGTCTGTATGGCCACGAAAGCTATCCATATTGAGCCAGTTTCTGACTTATCTACAGCTAGTTTCATCGCAGCTTTCAAAAGGTTTTCTAGTCGCCGAGGTTTGTGCACTGATATTTATTCTGACTGCGGAACCAATTTTGTTGGTGCCGACAAGGTTTTCCAGAAAGAATTCAAATCTGCACTTAAAAACGCAAGCAACGAAATTGCTGAAAAAATTGCGCACGACGGCATTCACTGGCACTTCAATCCACCTTCGGCTCCACATTTTGGAGGCCTGTGGGAAGCTGGAGTGAAATCTATTAAATTTCATTTAAAACGAGTCTTAGGAAACGCCCTTCTAACTTTTGAGGAATTTGCAACAGTCCTGGCTCAAATCGAGGCCTGTTTAAACTCGCGACCCTTGTGCCCCATGACTGAAGATAAAGATGACCTCAATGCATTAACTCCAGGACATTTTTTGATAGGAAAATCTTTAATCGCACCACCAGAGCCTGTGATGCCCATTAGAATATCATCAGTTACTAGATTGAATCATGTACAACTCCTGAAGCAACACTTTTGGAACAAATGGTCAACCGATTACCTGAATTCATTGCAAAATAGGCCTAAATGGCAACAACCAACATTAAATCCTTCTGTCGGAGATTTAGTTCTGATTAAAGAAACAAATTTACCTGCATGTCATTGGATATTAGGAAGAATACTAGAAGTGCATAAAGGACATGATAACTACGTGAGGGTAGTTACAATAAAAACCAGCAAGGGCATCTTAAAAAGACCTATTACGAAAGTATGTCTCTTTCCAAAATCTGCAAAAAGCCCAAATCTGTAACGATAAGGGCATCTGTCTTAAAAAAAAAAACAAAAACAAAAACAAATCATTTTTAACATACGTACCTACATACAGGTACACAACAGCAATGCCCGCATAAGAAAAGAGGAGAATAAAAAATAAATTTTTTGCATAAAAATTTTCCTGTGAAAAAAAGTTCTATCAAATATCAAATTTGTACCAAGCCAGCCGTTAACTCTGCATCCCGACATCATATCTCGATAAAATTCAAAACAATAACCGCTAATTTGAACAAATTTGAAAATTTATCAAATATAACCCGCATCGATTTGCATAAAACTCCTAAGAAGTCCGTTAGCCCTGCCTATAAATTTGAATCAGCATTCAAAATTACTATCCGTTAGGTCCCTTTAAATAGCGCGCACAAAATCCAAAGTGTATCAGTTTTATTTCAAGATGCAATCACCCAGACGCGAAGTCGCCAGTGCAGTAGAACTGCCACCAACACCGGGACGGAGTATTGAGGAGTTTTTGGAGGAGTTACGATTGAGCGCAATCCAGGTTCCAGAGGTCATCTGTGTGGATGATTCACCTCCACCATCCCCAACTCCAAGGCAGCAGAAGGTAATTAACCCAGAGTCCGAGGTGACCCCAATGGAGGCAGAGCCATCCACAGCTCTAACGTATCAGCAGTCACAGCCGTCCACTTCTGCTGTTCCCATCCAGCAGCCATCGGCGTCGCAATCAGCTATCCAGCAGCCATCAACGTCGGATTCAGCTGTCCAGCAGCCATCGACGTCTGATTCAGCTAACCAGCAGCCGACAGCAAAGGCTATCCAGCTTTTGCAGGAGATTGTCTTACTCCCAGGAGAGAACGGAGACAATGATCTTCAACTATACGTTGTCGACAACATAAATCCCGATCGAAGTGAAAAATTCACGGTTTCCTATGAAGCATTGCGGAAATCAAAGAAGCGAAGACAGCGTTTTACCACTCGCGGTGGAACAAAAATAAAGATAAAATTGTTAGCGAATGGACAAATAAAGTTAATTCAATAGAATCATTATTTTTATAACTCAACCCTTTCCACCTATAGACATAAGCCATAATAACAATTATGCAAGGTCGTTTTTTTTTTCTTTTCTCTCTCTCTCTCAAGTCTGGCACTCAAAAGTACAATAGTCAAAATTTTCAAATCGTTGCACTCAGATTCGAAGAAATAGTTCCATTGTTATTGGACATTGCTATAAGACATCTAAATTCTAAAACTCTAGATTAATTTAATAAGCCGTATGTAAATATGTACACACACACATACGTATAACCGTACGCCCATGTCAAAAATTAAAATTTCAAAGATTCAAAATTACACATGGGCTATAATAACAATTATGCGAAGTTCAGGTATTGCTATAATTTCATTCAATTGTAAAAAAAAAAAAAAAACAAATTGTTTCAAGACACAGAACTTCTCCCAATTTGCAATTTCTGCATTACAAACCACAACTTTTCATCTAGTAGACAGGGGCATAATCACAATTATGCAAAGTCCAAATCTTTGCTATTGTTCTTCATAACAAAGATTTTTTTTTCAGACAAAAAAAAAAAACAAACCGCTTTAAAAAAAAAAAAAATAGGGTATTTCGCCAGACTCGAACCTTGGACCTGGGACGTGATACCTTATCAGCGCTCAGCGAAGTTCGGCTATGCTGCCAACGAGAGGCTCTCTCATTACATGTCAATATAAAACCCGTCCAACACGAAGTGATCGTCAATGAAACAGACGTCAACCAAATGAATGCGATGCTCTGGCTCAGCTAATCAATTCATTGCAACAGACATCACAATTTATTTTTCCGATTCCGATCGCTGGAACATTTAGGAAAGTAGGAAAGTAAGATATAATTATTTATATATATATATAGCAAAGAAGACAACCAAGGTATGCTTTACGTCGTCATTTTAAAATTAATTTATAGTTACTTGAAAGATTGAATTTTCAAATAAAATTCAACCTTTCAACAGGGGGCAGTATGTTCAAACCAACATTAAATAGCCACCTGAAAATTAAATCATTCAAAAGATTTTAATTCCAAGCATTTCTTATTATTGAAACTAGGTTGGGAACGAAGCTACATATACCTACCTACAAGCTCGTCGATAAAGCAGTTTTTTAGTGGAGACAACAATCGACACATGATCGCTACATTCCACATTACAAAATCTCGACACGATCGACAGAATTCATCAAGCTTTTAATTGAAATTAAAATCTATATTATTAGCAAATTATTACTTAGCTTAAAAGGCATAAAACATTTTAGTATTAACTAAAAATTATTTAGAAATGGCCATATTGTGTATGTATAGGTATATTCTATTAGTTCAGTTAATACGTTGTACCTACTAAGCATAGCTGCTAAGGTCAATGCACTCGTCTGACCTACGCACAGCTGTTAAGGTCAACGGACTTTCTGTTGCTACCTACGCACAGCTGCTAAGGTCAATGTACTTTGGTTGTTATGCGCAAGGTAAAATAATTTGTTGGTGCCGTGCGCAGTTCAGAGGCAATATAAGTCGCAGGCCAACTTGAATCTTTCTCTTTTAGTATCCAGCTTCTATAGAGTGCGCATCATTTTGGAATTCGACTTGGCCTAGTGTAATCAAATATAATTATTAACAAATTAACTTTATCTTGGGTAACGACTGAGATAAAGATATTTATTCTGGGTCTCGACTGGAATAAATTCTACTAACATATTAACTTTATCTTGGGTAACGACTGAGATAAAGATATTTATTCTGGGTCTCGACTGGAATAAATTCTACTAACATATTAACTTTATCTTGGGTAACGACTGAGATAAAGATATTTATTCTGGGTCTCGACTGGAATAAATTCTACTAACATAACAACTTTATCTTGGGTAACGACTGAGATAAAGATATTTATTCTGGGTCTCGACTGGAATAAATCTTACTAATAACAACTTTATCTTGGGTACCGACTGAGATAAAGATATTTATTCTGGGTCTCGACTGGAATAAAACTTACTAACCTAATAACTTTATCTTGGGTAGCGACTGAGATAAAGATATTTATTCTGGGTCTCGACTGGAATAAATCTTACTAATAACAACTTTATCTTGGGTACCGACTGAGATAAAAATATTTATTCTGGGTCTCGACTGGAATAAAATTTACTAACCTAATAACTTTATCTTGGGTAACGACTGAGATAAAGATATTTATTCTGGGTTTCGACTGGAATAAATTTTACTAACTCAACAACTTTATCTTGGGTACCGACTGAGATAAAGATAGTTATTCTGGGTAGCGACTAGAATAACATAGACTAACTCAAACCTTTATCTTGGGTCTCGACTGAGATAAAGATAGTTATTCCGGGTAGCGACTAGAATAACACTCACTAATCTCAAACCTTTATCTTGGGTCTCGACTGAGATAAAGATATTTATTCTGGGTACCGACTAGAATAAACACGACTAATACAACTTTGCTTTGGGTCTCGACCGAAGTAAAGTATCTTGTTCCGGGGAACGACTAGAACAAGATAATCACTAACTATTTGATTACCAACGCCATAAAGTCGATTCCATAGTTTTATACTGGTGAGTACATCTTTGATTAATCATATATTATATTTCATATTAATTAATATATTTATATACCTATATATATATACATATAGTGCCATTGGTCAAAGTAGCCACAACTTTGACAGTATTATATTGAAATTATTATTGTGTAGTGAGTAAGCGATTTTTTTTTAATATACTGAAGTTTAGTTCTTAAGTGTGAAATTGAATTCTGTGAATTTTAGTTCTAGTTGTAGTGTTGTACTTAAGTTTTACGTGCGTACAATAAACCACTGGCTATAAAATATTCCCCGGCGTTATTATTTACAGTCCACATCCTTCTCTATATTTTTTGTTGAGTGTTCTCATTGGGCAGAACAGGTGGCATATCTAATCAAAACCCAGAAGCTAAAGATAGCGCGTTGACCTTAGTATTGTTCTCGCTAAAATCCCGTATAAATTTTCGTCAATAACTTTTAGCGTGCTAAATTTTCATATAAAATTTAGCTTAGCGCGGTCCTTAGTACTAAGCTTAAAATTAGTCTTCTAAAAAAATCTTTTTTAATAGAAACCTCAAATGCTTTGCAAAGTTAATTCAAAGAACCAAAATTAGTATATCTGTTTTTTCAGGATATGGTTGTAGAATTTCAGTGCTCAAGGAAACCTTCAAAGACATATCGCAGCTGTATAGAAAACTTAGAGCTTTGCATTTGCAAAATCGTAACAAATGAAATTAATAGTTGTAAATTAATATGACCGTTATCTTTAAAAAAACAAAGTTTCCAGCATTCGGAGTTTAATCAATTTATTTCTTCAGTGCCGCAAATTATAAGGTGAGCTGTAATCAATTTAACAGAAATTGCTAGAACTTTCAGCACAGTAGGTCTACCAGATTCAAAGCCTTCTATAAACATAAAGTCTGGCATTTTCATTATAGCAAACCTTAAATACACAACTAAGATGTTACGACAGAATAGAAGAGAGCTTTCGTAAAATAACAACAGAGCAGACAATGGTGTAAAAGGATTTGGGATAAAGCAAAGTCTCTTTGTATGGCTTACAGTTTATTGCATTTACTTTGATAGTTTCTCCTTTTTTTTTCAAAACTATTGACCACCCAGCTTGAATTTGCAGAAAAGCTTTTGCAATGAACAGAACTGAATTGAACTGAGCAATAGTGAGGAGTATCCAATTCGATTTCATTACCACACTACTTCTCCCAAGTGTATTCATGCTGAAATGGTCATCGAAATAATGAACCCAAAGAAAGATTTAAATATACTTCAGAATTTTTTAACAAATGCACCTTGTTGTTGAGAAAAAAGATAAAAGCAGATATTCATGAAGTTTTCTGGATTAAAATACAGAAACGGACTGTTGTTAGGAAAGAGATCTAAACTATTCGTTATAATATTTTTCCGTTTCAGCATGTAAGGTCTTGATGATTATGAAGAAAATGACAATCAATTGTTAATTGGTATACACAAAGTGATCAAATTGTTCTAATCACTTTCTAAAATCATACAATTTTAAACTAGTTAATTAAAAAATAATCAATCTAAATTTGATTCCATATTGGTATTTATGGCTGCAATGCCTTGACGTGTCTTTTAATTTTTAAAAAGAGAAATGGTAATACCACTGACCAAATCTAAATATAATATAATATATTACAAAAGGTCAACAAACAATATAGCATAAAAGAAATAAGCGATGATTGCTGTAGTAATTGTTAAACTCTTGCTTACTAGGCGGTTACTAGATAGAGTACATTAAGTTTATTACACTAAGTTGCTTAGTTAGTGAATTTTTGTAAATATAAAAACAGTATAAATGTAAGATGAATTTCAGTTTTAATTAAAGAACTCAAGAGCAGCAATAACTTCACGGTAAAAAATATGGGTTGAATTTTTAATCCAACGAAAGTATTAAGCTGTAATTTGTAACCCTTCGGAATTAAATTTTGTATATTCCAAAGTATTAAAGATATCTTTAATAAAATTAGAGTTAACAGTTACACAACAATGTATTAACTTATTTTTGTCCGATCTAAAACTGTAGCCGTATACAATATGAGTATAACTTTTGTACAAGAATGTATTACATTTTCTTCTTAATGGATTGATTTTAATCGACTAGGAATTAACACTTAATTATTATTAAAATCTGATCATCCCGGATCACATTTCAACTCTGCACGGAATAAAAATTAACTGTCGGTGTATTAAAGTTTAACTGTGTAAGATCGAATTTTATTCTCGTTGGGAATAAAAAGTAACTTGCTTGTATTAAAATTTAATCTTCACTGGGTTAGTTTAGGTGCACGTGCCGCGTCATTTTCATTGTATCTTTAAAGTGAGAGTGAAGTTTAATTTTGCAGCAGATGTTCCTTAAATAAACTATGGTATCTTTGCGAGAGGACACTTTGTTAAAAGTTAATTTTTTGAAGGAAAAATTAATAAAACTTGTCAAGTTAAAGAAGCAAGTTGACAATGAAGGAGATGAATTGCAGAGCGAAGACATTTTCATATCAGGTTAGTTTGGTTTGAATATTCACCGGATGAAAAATTCTATTTTACGGATAGAGACGGAGCGACCATCGAATACGAAGACTTGGGTTTAGCTGTAAATCAATATAAGTGCTGTAATTATTTCCAAATTAATTTGCACCGGAGTACAGATAGTTTAAATAGTGATTTAGAGCTTAAGGTTATATAGTAACCCTTTCGACCTTTCACAGAAGATAACCAGGCCGGAGTCGTTAGGCGATGCAACGCAGTAGTTGGACCAAGCTTAAACATTAACAGTCAGGTGAGACATAAATATCATGCAGACTTAAGTAGCTTAAATCAATAAAGATCTTTTAAAGACACTGGAAGCATTTATTCGCGATAACGATGGGAACCATTTATTAGAAGAATACAAAAGGAAAAATTCTTTGAATGATAACAGTCGAAGGTTTTTGGTTTCATTAGCAGCAAATTTTTCACGGAGTAACTGTGGTAATTATCCAACCAAGGAAGAAAAAATAGCCGTAGAAACTGCTCTCATAACACTCTTTCCTACCTGCAAAAAAACGGATAGTGATATTGGAGGAATAGTGTATATATATATATATATATATATATATATATATAATATATTTTTTAAAAGTAATTTATCACTTAAGCTTTAAGTATTAAGCATTGCTGTATAATTATTTTTAGGATATATTTTACGATCCTAGAAATAACAAGGGATATTTACTGTCAAAGCTAAAATATTTCAATGTCAAAAGGCATCGAATAGAGGACGAGTGCTCGTCGTCGAAGAAAACAAAGCTTTCTGTTCCTTTATTACCCATAGAAACGCAGGAAAACTTAAATACCGAGGATTGTTATTGTTTCTTTTTTTTATATTGAAGCGAATTCTTTTGTTTTGTTTTTATATGCTATTGAAACGAATTGTTATGCTATGATAACATTAAGTGAAATAAATAGTTTAACAGAAAAAACACTGTTTTTATGTATCTACTTACTAAATATTATGCTGCCCGTTTTTCAAGTTAAGCTAAAGCTTTTCAGGCTGCCTGTGGGTGTGGGGTAGGTGAAGTACACCAATTGAGGGTATGTATTCCTAACAGCTAAATGCAAAAAAATATTATTCTTCAATTGTATTAACTTCTAATAAATCAAATTTACGATTTAATCTGTTGAGGGTTATAAATTAATAGCACGAGATTTAATATCTAATATTCGTTGTATTGATTCGTAACCGTTTTTTTATTAAAAACTGACGACTCAAATTATTCACTAAGGATTAATTTTTAATCTCCAAGGTATTAACGAAGATATTTTAATACATAATAAATATAAGAATTTAATATTTTTTTGGTGTGGACTTATATGTAACCCCAAAAAGTTTAAATTTTAGACCAATATTTTTTACTGTGTTATTATTACCTAGCCCCCACACACTTAACGATAACACAATAACCGCTCTCTGCAACAATGGTTGTCTATTGCCATTAGAGTTCACAGCAGAGTTCATGTAAAGAGAAATATTTTGGCTTATATTACAAAGCCAAGTTAATACACTATACATAAATAGCCATAATAGTTTTAGTGTTTAATATGGAAACTTTGTACACATAAATCTTAGGTCTAGCTCTAGAGTTGACATGAACAGCCGAAACATTATAAATTACAAAGAAGTTTTCTACGTTTTAATAAATAAATTGAACTTATCGTTGATGTTATCAATAAAATTATCCCAGGAACAGAAAACTTGCTTAAAAGAAATGTTGGAAAATAAGGACGGCGGGCAGTTGTACGAATAAATTCGGACAATCGCAAATTGAGCATCGGAGTGAAATTAAAGTTCTAACTACACTCGGTGCAACGTAGTGACAATAACCATGAGAACTTTGGTGCATAGTGCGCAAGATTGAATTGGTTTAAAATTAGTGAGTTTCGGTGTAAACTATCAGAATTTTTATTTGGCATATGTACATAATAAGTTTTGGTGGCATTAATCGAATTCGGTGAGTATTGGTAAAGTAGGCAGTTTATGTTAAAATAAGTTAAGCAAGGGATGATGTAATGGCATTTATATTCTTCGGGAACCTGCATAACTTCGTAAATTGGTCGATTAGCGCCTGCATAATTCCAACGGCAATTTTACTTGCAACAACGGGAAAGAGCTATAGTATACAGGGTGTTTCCCTTGGGAAGTCAATAGAGCAGGAGGGGATAGTACTCACCTACACTAACCATTTTATGGTAAGGTTGAGGGAGGGGGGGGGGGGGACAGAGAATATCAACCGTTTAGGAGTTTCAGGGTGATTATTATTGATATAGAAAGAAGAAGAACAAGTGACAGTCCAACAAATTTTTTATTCCGTGTTTATTTAGAAGTTTTGCGTATATTTATTCGTTATATCGGTCTATTCTTGGATACAAGTTATTATTCGAATTACTAGCTACTGCACGTAATTGGAGTTTTTTGCCCATAGGCGGTTTATCATTATCAATAGTGAAAAAACAAATTCTTGTAGTGCCGCTTCGGAATTTCTGCCTGCTGCCTTTGCGCATGATAGTGCTGGTTTCCACATCTCCACTACGTATAACATCTTTCTTTTTCGTTGCTGTTTTTTATTGCGTAAATGCGGATTCCGGATACTTTAATCAAGAAAGATTTCTGATATATTGTTCGTGAAGTCATCAATGTTACATAACCTCTAAGGTGAGGTGATTTGGTTCAACTAGATTTACTTCTCAGATTCGCTAATGTGGGAGCCATACTGGTAGTTTGTGATACCGTATAATTTGTGCCATAAAAAACTATCTCGCTGAACCGAATTTTGATCTTCATGTTTATGCCTATTATTTAATATATTATTGCATTACATCGCTCTCGCCATCTGCTCATCAATTATATTACTGGGTTTGCTAGTTTCTGCCTACAATATATTCTCTTGCTTATTGGTAAATATTCATGGTGTACTTGCACATCGTGTGAATTTATTGGACTACTGGACTTCTCAAAATATATTCTGCAAAATGGTTTCCCCATGTAAAGCTTGCAAGACAAAAATCAACCGTACTCGGCCTAGAGTGATATGCGTTACTTGTAATGCTAACTATCACGCAAACCGTGCTAAAGTTTCTTCTGATCTATTGGAGAATATTTTGAGTGGACGGGCTCTTTTCAAGTGCTCAGCCTGTATTCCAAACACTCCTGCTCCAAACTCTGATTCAGAATCGGAAGGCAATACATCTGTTTCTGCTCTTATGAAAATAATTGATCAAATGTCTCTTAACATCGATACGCTGAAGACAAAACAAGTTGAATTTAATAAATCTATTAAATCTGTAGTCTCGAGCTTTGCAGAATTCAAGAGTATTGTTAAAACGTTGGATGAGCATAGTACGCGTATGAAAAAACTTGAAGAGGAAAACAGCGGCCTGCATCTCGCAATTGACAGATTGCACGAGCGACTTAATCACGTAGAAGAGATGAACTTGACCTGCTTCCTCGAGTTAATGTACCTACAACTCCCTCCGAAAATATTTTGGATATCGTCAAGAAAATTCATGACTCTTTCAAAGTTCCCGTTGAAGATACCCATATACTAAAAGCCTACCGAATCCGACTAGGAAATCGCAATGCTGACCGTCCAAACAGAATTGTTGTTAAATATACCAATGAATTTATTAAAGATAGGGTTTTAGCTGCATTCAAGATCAGTAGGAATTTAGCTTTAGATCTAATAGGCATACAGGGCGAAGGGAGGATTTTTATTAATGAATTTTTATCGGATATTAAAAACGAATTTATTTTTTGATTCTAAAATGGGAGCAGGTTTACAATAGCTCAGATTTTTTTCAAACTTTGTACACTAGTTCGAATTTACTTACAAATCACGAATATGCAATTTTTATTTGGTACTCACTTATACATAGTTTCCGAGATATATAAGTGTAAAAATCGCGAAATTTGCACTATATTTCACAACACAATTTGGCATTCCCCCGCAATTAATTAAATCTTGTTCTTCTTTTTAGTATTAAAAAGAGGCAGTGGTACGTATGTATATACATACCTTCCGAACATTCGGGTTACCAGCATTGCGTTTTTTTTATTCATTACGAATATATTAGTATTATATATGTATATATGTTCGGAAGGTATGTATATACGTACCA
>OZ002744.1:57230596-57313787 GCA_963924295.1 Dioctria rufipes | reverse complement strand
CCATATTTATACTAAATTCGAAGCACGAGAAAAACCTTGAACATTCAGGAGTAGATTGTAAAAGGACGAGTCATGTGACCGAGAAACACACACCGTAGCAATGCTCTTATCGTTAATCAGTATTTTCATCACTGTTGAGTTGGTCACTACTAGTGAGCGCTGCCCATCAAGTATCGAAAGCGTTTGGTTTTAAGAGAGTTTGACGTCGATCTCGATTTGATTTCATTCCGGCAAGGAATCAAAAAGAACATTCTATATCG
This sequence comes from Dioctria rufipes, assembly GCA_963924295.1. Classification (NCBI taxonomy): domain Eukaryota; kingdom Metazoa; phylum Arthropoda; class Insecta; order Diptera; family Asilidae; genus Dioctria; species Dioctria rufipes. Next base: position 57,313,527 of record OZ002744.1, on the reverse strand, counting down.
ATTCGATAACGATTCGTAATTACCATTCGATAACGATTCGTAATAAAGATTCGATAACGATTCGATACCGATTCGTAATAATAATTCGACAACGATTTGTAATAACGATTAGAGACTGATTCGTAGTCTCAAGTTAAAATCGACGGATATTTTTAGGGTTCTTAAAACATTTCAGTAAACTCACAATGAAATGCAATCCTGTTTGTCAAATAAGGAATAGGAGTAAATGGAAACTCGGCTCATATGTTCATATTCTTTTCAAATCTGATAAATTTAATACATTTCTGTGGGGAATTGAGCAACGGTTAAAAAGAAAAAAATTACCGTGCGGACGGGAGCTATGCATCGCTAAACGAAGAATTCTCGAAGAAATCTCGAATTTCGGAATTCGGGAATATTTCTGATAGATATACGTCACTAATCGAAGAAATCTCGAATTTCGGAATTCGAGAATTTTTCGCTGCAAACGAAATTCGCTACAATATTTACTATGAAGCACGGAAAATGCTCATACACGCAACCACTTTCAACGTTTTTCTAAAAGCCCCATCTAACCTGTATAAATAGAGCGCTGGGAACACGAGAAAATCATTGCGCTTTGAGCCATCATTCATGTCAGATCGGCAGTTCTAAAGTCTACTGAAGTCTTGAAATCATCAAACCTAGGAGAATTCTGAACCTAGTAAACTGTATTAAGGGCACTGACTTTAATACTTAAAACTCAAAAATACTAGAAGTAATGTGTGTAGTATTACTAGGAGCATCGTGCCTAGTCAACTTTCGTATATTGCTTAGCAAATATACATCAAACTTGATAGTACATAAATATCATCATTTTTTACTCAGACACTTCATTGCGCTCTGAGCTCTCAAACAGGACAGATTGGCAGCTCTGAGGCCATAGTGAAGTATTCAACTCCCAAAAAGCAGAAGCATTGAATCTGGTATATACTGACAGCATTGTCTTCAGTATATTTATCCGACACTGCTAAAAATCTTGACTTTAGCGTGTTTTACGTGTGTGATACTCTGAACACATAACCTAAAATTGCTAAACACATTGACAATGTATTAGAAAATCACTACAAATACTGATACTAGGATTACCAAAATATAAATTCGCATATTTGTCAGCAAATGTACAATTGTGCTCCTCGCATAGAGAAACCACTCTACTCGCATTACCTTGCTGCCTGTACGCACGGTGTTGCCCAAGATATTTCGTGTAGACACATCACTAATTACACCAAATTCAAGCTAAGCTACGCACATCAATTTGCTACACTAAATTGAAGCTAACCTGCTACGTACGCACGTCAAGATACTACACTAAATTGCAAACTCGACTGCTACGTATACTGCTACGTGCTCGCCAGGCTAATTCGCTAGTAATTCACTGTCTACAAAAAGATCGTGATACATACAAATAATTCTACATCATTGATTCAATTTTATAAGTAAAATAGCATTTTAAATCTAGAATCATACTGGCTATTAACTAAACGTTATCCCTCATTATTTTACAGTAAACACGGATTACCGGTACTTTGCATTTGGATTTTCTTTTGGAGTATTCACTGGATTTAAAGTTTTTGGATTATTATTTATGTTATGTATGCTTTCATTTCTATTGGATTATTGGTAGTAGTTTTAAGGCATAGCAAGTAAGCATTATACCATTTGGCAGAATAAAATTTGAATTTATTAGTTCGCCATCTTGTTATGATTTCATAAGCTTTCCGATCCGGTACCTTATTTTTATGACTAGACCTATCATAGGCCTAGATACAATTGTAGTTCATATTTTATTCCTGTATTGAAATGGATTGTTAGCAAATTAAGTTTCGTTTTAACCAAGTCATTCTGCTTTCAATTGTGGGCACAGGTACAACAAACTGGTGACCACGAATATGCAAAAAATTTGAACGTGCAAAGAACATTATAAAACATTACAATCCAAGTATCATTTATCAATCAGGAAAATTATAGTACAACCTACTGTTTCTACCTATGTTCGTTATAGACTTTGAATCCATCCAACCGATGTGCCCCAAACCTGTTTCATTTAAAAAGGCAATAATGCGATAATGGTTTTAGACCACTAAAACAATGCATTAGGCACATTCGCTCCATTCATGGATTCGATTTTCGACTTTTCTCATACAAAAATATTGCAAGCTCATCAAAGGGTGCATTACTCGCAAATAAATTAAAAACATTATTGTGAAGTTGGCACATAATACAGACGGTCAACCCTAAAATTTTGATCTGTCATTGTTTAGACTTCACGTGAGCTGTAATTAGAATAGACTCTGCTGGTGGCGCAGGGTCTTGTATTTTAAATAAGGAGGTATTGCGCTTACCATGGGTGGGGGAGCAAAGTAAGAACTAGAACGTTGCTACTTTAAATCTTTAATCAAGACTGTGCCTTTTATAACTAAATTTTACGAACTAAGCAACTTTGTATGAAATGAACTTAATAAAATTCACTTAATGAAGTTGTCCAGTAAGCAATATTGTCTCGAGTTCAATAAATTATTGTGAGCAATTGCTTATTTTGCGCAATTTGCCTAGTAAGCAAGAGTTCAATAATTATTGCGAACAATTATTGCTTATTTGCGTTATGCTGGGTTTTTTTACCTTTTTTAGATATCTACACGTAGATTTATTTAATATGGTTTTATGTCAAATTTTATGTTCGCGTTTCTTTATGTTCACGTTTGAACAGTCATTCACATCAGAAAGCTTTATCAATTGTGGTTATCACGTCGATCATGTCAAATAATCGAATTAGGAAATATTAAAAACTTCATAAGTAGTAAAAAAACTTTGTTTTCGTTAAATTTGGTAGTGATTTTGAGTATTGTTTGAAATTTTTTCCAAAAACACCATCCAATGATTTTGGACAACGCTTTAACACTCCAACGATCAACGAAGTTCCCGCGTCTCCGAAACACACCGATCGCATGATGATCTTCAGTATCTAATACTGTTTTGACAAGGTGACGATGGATACCATTTTTAACGTCATGCCGATAAATTTTGTCACTGGGTGCAGCAACAACAAAAGAGGTTTGTTATTTTACTTTGAAGTAAATATCGTCCAAAATATATACAAGAGTTTGTCTTTTATATAAGAAAAAATTTATGAAACAAAACTATTTGTATTACAGATTTCATCTACGGCTTATTATGCATATCGCATTATGATAAGAGATCAACAATGCAATATCATTTTGAAATGCCGTGAACTCTTTCAACAGTTCATTGTTGACATGTACATCAAAATTGAAAGCGAGCGACTTCTGTACCTACACTCGTTTGCACCAAAACAAATTGTGTGTTGAAGATTATATTCATTTGCGCAATGCAATTGCAAATGATGGCAACGGTGCTAACATTGGTGAAATGTGCATACTTCCTGCTCAAGATGCTTTGACGTATGTTGCAAATTACGGGCCAGATCTATTCATCACATTTACTTGCAATTCAGCTTTTACTGCGAAATACAATGCTGGATGTATTCGATTGTATAGAAAAAACGCGGTTTACCGCATGCTCATATTCTAATTTGGCTGAAAGAAAATATTGTTCCAACTCAAATCGATAAGTTGCAAACCGTCGTAAATTTCAAAATTATATACATAGGGATATTTTGTGTCAACAAGCATGACAGTTTTAATACCAAATTTTGCAGGCTTGTTAGTGAAATACATATTGAACCCGCAAACGACCTCGAAAAGCCACCAATTGCTCATCAAGAGTCAAATTTTCACAGGATGTGTAAAATTCTTGGCAGAGTTTTATGATCGACAATCTCCCATATAAGAGCTAATTTATCATACTGCTAACGTGATGCTCTGTCTCGAATATCATCAAAACGCAGAGCCCGCAAAAGAAATTTGAATCGATTTATGGATATAGTACTGTAAATCCATTCGATACCAGTTCCAGAAGAATTGTCCCAAAAGTCCTAAAGATTTTGACTGCCTGACCGCTTTGTCCCCATTACTAAAAGTAAGCCAATAAGTGCTCGCATTTCTGTCAAATCAAGGTGGCTTTTATTCCACACTGTACCAGATCGAACCTTATAAACACAAAACTGCGACAAGGGCACATTATCTTCATCCTCGCTGTTGCTTTCGTCCATAACCTCTTGATCCGTGGCAGAGTCATGTGGAGGGTGTATGATATTTTCTTCATCGGTCAAATTTCCCTCCAGCTCAACGTCGGTGCCATTGTCCTGCATAACATCTTCTTCTAGCCAGGCTTCCACGACTTCTTCAGTTCTCCTATCCATTTTTGATGATCTACAAACAAAACAGTCTTTTTCTTTATTATTTACAACTACATTATACTAAAAAGGAACTTACCGTCAAATTTAAAAATTCTACTTGTATAGATTTTGTAAAAATTAATTTTGATTCGCTCTTCTAATTATGACAGATGCAGATATATATTCGCCAACGTGCTCAACAATAATCTAACCTCAGACGATGATCTCGTTGCACGAAACTCAGAATATATATGACAAAAAAAAAGCAAAATGAAGCTCAACTAGTTGAAGAAAGTGGCATTCTTCTCGTCGCTATGGGTAATACATTTCGGAGATCTATGAGAAAAGGAATCCTCTTTTTCCGGTATCAACCGAATTATTTACTGCATGAGGTCCCTAGCCATAGGCCATAAGCAACCCTGTAAACTTCTGTATATATCACTGTTGCATGTCTCTAGCAGTATAATTTGGTCTGTTTATTGCTTTGAGCAATTGGTTAAGATAGGTAGTTTTTGTACATTTGTGCTGGAGTAATAAAAATTCCTTTTTCTAATTGATCTTTGCGTTTAATTACCCACAGCGGAGAAAAAAGTGACAAGCAGTTGGGCTTTCGTTTTTTATTATTCTATATAACTAAACTAGTATTAAACTACAAAATAAAAGCCTTTAGTAACAAATATTAACAATATTTATTACCTTTTGAAAAATTCCGCAATCACACGAGTTATGTTTCTTTTACTATTACCACTTAAGGGAAACCGAAAAGAAATCAAAAATAAAATGAAATAAATTAAGCACTAGAAATTTCAATTTCTTATTTTAATAAATTTTAATTCCGAACTTTTACTTTTACAACGACGATCTTAAGACTCATCGAGTTAAACTTAAACTGTCTTAATCTAAAATAACAATTCTTACATTCTTATTTTCCTCTTATCTTTTTTCTAGGTATGTAGGTAGCTACTGTGAGAAAGTGGAGGATTACATTCTCTCAGACGTCGTATGAGATGTAATGCGAACCTTTGATTTTTGTTTCGGTTGAGTGTATTTGCAACTTCGCCGTTTTCAGGGTTACTATCATCATTTTTTGCTGACGTAACTCACGCGCGGGGCCCCTTGTATCCCAGTACCACTAAACTGAATTTTACATAGGCGTACAAAAACATCAAGCCGTATACTGGTTATTAAACCAAGCTTATCTAGGAATTCAAGATGAGATCTCAGCCGCACATCATAATATGCAGCAAAATAAAACACTGGGGGACATATGTCCCCGTGCGTGTGCTGTAAACAAAATTTCCATTTTTTTCCAAAAAATAAACAATATGAATTTGTGTTTCTTTAGCGTAGTAGGACACACCGGGTATTCGCTAGTACATCAATAAAACTGGCAGTGACATTCAAAAATAACGATAAGACAGCAAAATTTCTAAAAAATATCCTGGGATTGGATCTTAGAATATAGAGACAAGAGGAAATGGTGATACCTTAAAATTCGTGTGCATGAGCGTGGATTTTTTCAGGGTTCCGTGAAGTATGTAGGTCAGCAGTATATTGAAGAAAGAGACAAATCTATTTTTAGCTGACAAACGAAGTTTCCTAATTTGCAACAATTTAAATCTAATTTAAAACTTGTGAAAAGTGAAAGATATTTTATTTAAAAGTAGTGCTAAATAAAGTGAAGATTGTAAGTAATTATCTGTTGATATTATAGTGATAAATTTTTAAGTGATGTTCATATATTTTCAGAATGAAGTGTTCGGTGAAAAATCATTTTTTTAGGCAAGTATGTATAGTTATAAAATATTATTTTGTGTACTTTACACATCTTTTTATATTAAATTAAATTAAAAATACATTACAAAAACGATGAAATATCGAAACATTCCTTCATCCACGGAGATTTGCTTACGTTTATAACAGCTGAGAAACTCCCAGTGTATGTGGGCGTAGGGACAGCGAATAAGAACATTTTCCATGGGAGCAAACGTAATATTTTCAACCATATATCTTGTTGCCCCGCTTTCTATATTGATTCTAATGCACGGCTGTACTGAGCTTTCACTACAGCGGCAACAAATACTAACATAACCAGGATTTGACTACGCTAAATTTGGCTTATCACACATCCTGTATCCTCTATATTCTAAGGATTGGATACAAAAACTGAGTGTATACAAGCATCTCTCATCAATATTATTGAGCTTTTCACTTCAGAAAGACGAACTTCATCACAGACATTATTATTTTCACTCGCATTAATCACAATCCAGCATCAATATCTGAGAAATTAAATTGCCTAGGCGCAACATTTTTTTTTATGCATAATTCAACTCATCACACAAAAGGAATTAGTTCATTGCGCACCTGCGGAGGACTGCAACGACAACAAGGCAGCGTTTATCTACTGAATTTATATTAATTTCTACTTTCTTCATATCTAATGTTTTTTTTAGATAGCTAAAGATATTGGAACTGAATAATTTCTTTCAATTCACGAAGTACATATACGGGTGTCCCGGACTAATACTGCAACATTTTGCCAAATGATTCCTCCCGTCCAGACAAGCAAAAAATTGTATGGCGGGGGGGGGGGGGAGGGGCAAAATGTCACCCTACCGACTTACAGGGTGATTAGTAAAATATGCTCTTTTTTGACTAAACACCCTATATCTTAAAAAGTACAGGGTGTACGGTCTACTTGAAGACGGCATTGTATGCAGAACCTTAGGGGTTTCCTGTGAATGTTAAACCACCCCCACATCCCTCCCCACTCCAAAGTTATGACGCTTCAAAGTCAAAAATTCGGTTTTTTTTTTTTAATTTTTCCGTTATTATTTTAAAAATACCCCCACTAACATACCTTTTTGTTACAAAATTTCGAAAGCGCAGAGCCTCCTGTTTAATTTAACCCATTACACTTATGTTCTATCTGTAACGGTTAAGGAGTTATCAGCGCTTAATCTCATCACCTATTTACCGCCTAAAAACATGGAATTTCTTGCCTTAGTAACTGAAAACAAGTCATTTCAATACACCTTTGCGTAGTTTTGTCTGAGAAGATCATAGCGGATTTGTATACCTGATTACATCACAGAATTGTAACTGCACATCCTTTCATAAGTAATGAAAAGAAAAAAGATATTAATTTTATTACACGTTTTATTACTGATTTTGAACTTAAACTAACTTACTGTATTAAGCACTTAAACTAATAATTATAAATAACTCAAAAGCTATTACACTACAAAATTAAACTAATTTTAAATTTTTATAATAAATTTTCAAAGTGCGAGCCCCTAACTTGCCTACATAAACTTATACGCCTTCGCACTTCCTCCGAAATACCGATTTCGCGCAAGTTCTCCCGAAGTTGTTCGAAGGCATTCGAGATCCGCCTTTTCAATTCATCCAATATTTGGATCTCCGTGGCATACACTATATTTTTAACATAGCCCCATACATAATAGTCCAGTGGAGTTAGATCTGGAGATCTTGCTGGCCAAGGGATGTATCCAAACCGTCCTATCAACCTCCTGGGGTAATGAGTATTCAACCACCGCGTTACTGCATTACTACTGTGAGGAGGCGCTCCGTCCTCTTGAAACAGCATTACACGTCGAGTATCTAGCGTTACATCCTCTAGAAGTTCGGGCAGTATGTTTAGTAAATACTCCAGATATCTTTCCCCTGTCAGCGTTTGTTCAAAAATGTAAGGACTAATCAATATGTTATACAACACTACGGCCCAGACATTGACGGAAAATCGATGTTGGAAGTAAACTTGCAATGGCCTGTGCGGATTTGAACTTGCATACCAATGCCAATTATGCAAATTTATGCTTTCTGACCTATGAAACGAGGCTTCGTCCGTCCACAGTATTCGTCGAAGGAAATTTTCCTCATCCACCAAACAATGCAGGATCAAACGGCAAAATCTCTCCCGCGGATTACAGTCTTGCGGCATCAAACCATGAACGGGTGTGTAGTGGTATGGATGCAGTTGTCCCGAATTATCCTGCTGACGGTAGTGCTAGGGATCCCAAAATGGATGGAAAGGCGCCGCACACTTATTCCAGGGTTTCTTTCAATAGCTCGTATTATCATGTCTTGCTCATTTTGGACGTTTGATCTACTTGGATTTGTATCCCTGTAGTGATGTCGGAAGCTCCCACTTTGTCCCAACTCATTGAAGATCCTCGTGAAAACTCCTCTATTTGGCTGACGACGTAAGGGATACTCTCATGATATCTTCTGCAAGCTTCAGAAGAGTTGTAATTACAATTCACGTATGTGACAATCATATCGCGATATTCGTTATTAGAAAAACAAGACTTTGATAATTGTACTTCAACTTAAATGAAATTACAAATCAACTGAAGGAAAAACATGTAGATTTTTTCTTTTATACCTGATAAAGTATAAGATTGCATTACAACAGGAGGTAAGTGTAAATCAATACAATCGTACTATAATCAATAGATATGTTGACATTAATGTAATTGGTTAAATGTAACTACCTGCGGCAAGTGCAGAAGGCAAGTTGCAATGGTACTGCAGTAAAGCGTCCTTTTCTTTCATTGCCTCTTGTTTGTGCGCGATGTAAGCAGCCCTTTTAGTGCTTTAGTTACTACATAATAATATGGCATGTGTTACCAGGTAAGTATTTTGAAGTAGTAAAGGGATTAAGTCAGTTAGATAAAGACGTGAAAATAAAGGCTGTTTTACGAAGTTCTCGATTGTTATAAAGGTTATTATTCTCTTTCTGTAACCATTCTGTGATGTAATCAGCTATAAAAAACCGCTATGATATTCTCAGACAAAACTACGCAAAGGTATATTAAAATGACTTGTTTTCAGTTACTAAGGCAAGAAATTCCATGTTTTGAGGCGGTAAATAGGTGCGAGATTAAGCGCTGATAACTCCTTAACCGTTACAGATAGAACATAAGTGTAATGGGTTAAATTAAAGAGGAGGCTCTTGGCTTTCGAAATTTTGTAACAAAAAGGTATGTTAGTGGGGGTATTTTTAAAATAATAACGGAAAAATTAAAAAAAAACAATTTTTGACTTTGAAGCGTCATAACTCTGGAATGGGGAGGGGTGTGGGGGTGGTTTAACATTCACAGGAAAACCCCTAAGGTTCTGCATACAATGCCGTCTTCAAGTAGACCGTACACCCTGTACTTTTTAAGATATAGTGTGTTTAGTGAAAAAAGAGCATATTTTACTAATCACCCTGTAAGTTGGTAGGGTGACATTTTGCCCCCCCCCCCTGCCATACAATTTTTTGCTTGTCTGGACGAAAGGAATCATTTGGCAAAATGTTGCAGTATTAATCCGGGACACCCTGTATAACTGTTATCCATAAATCATAATTTGCACAGACAGCAGCGAATAAACAGTGAGTAACAGTGAACAAGTAATTTACTCTAATTGATTTATTGTCTCCAATCTTAATATAAATATAAAAATATATATATATATATAAACAATTTTCAGTACAATTTTTTATATTAAAATTTTTCTATAGTTTTTTCTAAGGGTGCCTATGCTGAAAATAAAATATATTTAATATTTTAATACAGAATCTTGATCTAGGATTATCTAGATCCGAGTCAAAATTTTAGTCTAAGTTTTCATCGCAAGGTTGCACTGCTACAGCAGAACCGACGTAATGCGTCTTGTCATTTGGGTGTTTGATAGGTTTGAAAAGCCAAAGCAGCAATCTTTTGACTATGTTTTGATACGTTAATCTGAATAAGTTATCTATTCGCCGACTCCATTGGTGCGACCCAGATGGGTTCTGCTTATATTTCTGAAATTATATTTACTGCTCCTTCTTCGTAATGTTGGCATACTATGAAAATTCTGCTTTAAAGATATTTGACCTCCAAATTCCGATATTCTGATACTTTCGCGTACGAGAATACATTTTACCTCGTACACCGCATCTGAGTAGAACTTCGCTTACATGTACGAGAATTATCGTACGTCTAGGAATCCTCTAATGATGCTAAGGCTGTGTGATCAGCCACGATCCAGTAGTGGGAATTGTATTCCCTTCTAGGTCTAATATAGGACTTGTGGGGAAGCGCTAGATTTGACGGGCTGGAATATTTCTTAAACATTTTTAGAAGAAAGAGATTTCTATGCTACTTTGGCAACAGAGGAAATGTGATCTGCTCAGCTCAACTTACAGGAAATATTAATACTAGGAATGCGTAGTGACGACATATGGGAAATTAATCGTCCATGAAAAGAAACCGGACTTGTAAAATGATAATCGGCGGGATCCGGTCCGAGGAACGGGGAATCAGAACCAGCACTAGCTAAAATGTCAACCGTATTAATTCCCCATGATCCCCATTTGACCAGGGTCCCACAGAAGGGACACCTTGTTGTGGATACACAACATATCCGCAGACGACGTATTAATCCCAGTTATTTAGATGTTTTTCGAGGGCCACTCAGAGCCTTCAAGGCTGGCTGACTATCCGAAAAGATAGGAATGTCCTTCCTCTTGGTTTGCATATCACGGTCTATCTGCACTGCCATTAAGGTGGCGAAAAATTCAGTCTGGAAAACAGTGGTGTGCCTTCCAAGTGAGTACCCCATCCCAATATCAGGTTCAGGAAAGTAGATATCCGCCCCAGCTCCTTCATGAGTGGTCGGTGAAAATTTTTTGAGCGATCGGGCGAAAGCTCGATAAGGCACTTCCCTCAGTCCACGATTCCCTTACAGGAAAGCTCACAGAGAAGTGACGCCCAAAACGAAGCTAATGTACCATTGTGTCACGTGGCATAATGGCTTGAGGGTTTTCCAGCACCTTAACACATCAAAATAAAAACGAAAATAAATTAGTGAAACAAATAGCTACCCAATATTATTAAAAATATGCGATAGAGTAGTAATAGACTCAAAAAATAGGAAGAAACTAGACCCACTATATAATGGTTCATGTGCAGTGAAATCAATAGATAATGTAAACTTTTCAGTAGAAGATAAGAATAAAAATATAACAATAACTATACATAAAAGTATATTAGGAAAATAGACAACAAGAAATAATCCAATATTGTAGCACAAATATCAATATAAAAAAATAAATTAGTGTATACAATAGCATGTAAACAGAAATATACCAACAACTGTAATAAAATCAAATAATCCAGTAGTAAACATGGAAAAAAAATAATAATAATAACAAAACTTATTATTTTTTTTCTCTCGTAAAGAGAAAGGTGTGATGTGAGTATGCACATTGAAAAAAAAACTAACAATTTACAAATCAATTAGAAACGCAAGAATGCATATTTTGCATTACTGCATTATTCCAGTGACCTGAAACCATTGCTCAATTAATTGATCACAATAAATCTGATCGGTAATATTATTGCAATTAAGCAAAACATGCATTCACCCATATGTATCCCACAACCATAAGAAGTGACTGCAATTGTTTACACGTATTTGTTTAGATGTTTTGCAACATGTTTAATACGGGTCAGAGAAGTGTGTCACACCTTTCTCTCTAAGTTAAGCACATAAGTGCAATTAAGCATTTTGGCTTAACGTGCTCCGAATCACGGGCATGCAGGTACCCATCGAAAAGGCAATGTACAAATCATAATTAAGCTTGGGCTAGCATATTTATTTTTATATAAATAAGCTAGGAATAGATCAATAAAAAAGAAGTTGTTATTTAATCTTAACAGAGTCAAGACTTTTAACCTATTGTCTGCTAATCTTAACTGCAATTACCATTACCTAGGCATCTGCTGCTAAAGCTGCGCCTATAAAGAGATCTGCTCACTGAGCTTCTCATAGGAAATCTGCATTTGAAGCTTCTCCATTTTCTCCATAGAAGATCTGCCTTATGGTTGCCGCTTTATGCCCAACAATACCGGCGCATAGCTTGTGCATGCAGATAAAAGCTGTTTACCACACATTGGTGATTGTAAAAATAACAAAGTAAATTACTTCGTATTTATTTGAAATGTACGCCCCGGCCCCATATGTATTTTAATCCCAGGTTGCTGGAAACGATACTCAAATGGTAAATGGATTATGATATGAAAACACAACTGAACTTCTTGAATTCCTCAGTCAGATAATAAATAAGATTAGGAATAAGTAGTAAGACCAACACTAAATGCAAGCCATAAAATTAGTAATAAATATAAAATAAATAAGTAAAATTAGTGTGTATTATGTATAATTAAAACGGCTATAATTAACAAAATAAATTAATTATCTCAACTAAAGAGCCAACTGAGCGATTAAAACGGTGACGCCTATTGTCGATATGTTCCCGCGTAATCATGGTCCAAGTTCAAATGGAAAACACACTTTTTAAAAAATGGGGAAATTGGATAGATCCCTTCTGCACAATAACATGGTGGAGAGAAAGAATGAGAGGTGAAGAAGAGATGGTTTCCAGTTTTCCGGAGCCTTTTTTTCCTCCCCCTCGAATTCACCGAATATGGAGGAGGTAAAAGTAAGCTCGACAAGTTATGTATTAATAAATTTTGAACAAAAATAAATTTAAAGGGATATTCGCAATTAGCCACTTGAGGACTATGTACTTCCAATTATTTTTTGATAGCCGCCAAGATCGGCTATATGGAGCCTGTATTAGCCAAAGTATCAGTATTTACATGGGTAGCGAAATTTTCATTTGAATTTTAACATTTAGAATAACTAATTTTTGCGTATTTCAAATTAGTTTCTCTTTCTCGGGCTATTTTTGCTGGTTACAATTTGCCGGTCTGAGTATACTGAGCTCTAAATAACTTTCAGAGTAGCTTATTACACGTTTGTGTCGGGTTAGGAAATCATTTCCTAGTAATCCATCGTAATGCATTAAATCTATTCGCCGAAAGAGTAATAATTTCGCACTTGAAGTCTTGATATATTGAGGTGGAGCCTGTCATAAATTTGAGTTGAGAAACTGACTTTAGCTCCAGTGTCTACTAAGCCTCGTTTCCACTAATACAAATTTTCTTACCCGACAAGATATGAAACAAGTTGGCAACATTATGCCTAAGTGGAAACGCTATATGAAAATTCGGACACATCTTGGCAACTTGTTCGATATCGGCTGTAAAAACTCCCAGAATTTGTTTGGTGGATTTTTTCATTTAAGTGGAAACGTTCATTTGTTGCGAGAACATCCATACTGACATCAAAACTAGATGCACGATAGCTGTTAAGGAGGTGAAAAGCTGGACATCAAAGCTCGAGCATCAAAATGAAGAATTGTCGCATCACACCCGTTCAGAACCATCGCAGCGAGTAAGGCGATCATTTTTCGATGGAATAAGTTCACTAACGAAAACGCTTTTTGGAACGATGGACCACACAGACTCCGAGAACATCCATGCGGAACTGGATGAGCTGAACATAAAGGAGAATCGTACCTTCACGTTACTCAAAGAATAGGCTACGGTTATCAAATCCACTTTCGAACTTAGCAACGCATCACGAGTCAGAGCAGCAGCAGAGCACGAAGAACTGAGACAAAAGATGACAGCCATTGTTACTGCACAAAATAATCAAGTTGGGGAAATAGCATTGCTGCAGCAAAGGTTGGAGTTAAATGAGATACTGACACTATTGACTCTACAGTTACGGGAGATAAGCGATGTACAAGAAACGTACGCAAGCATTCTGGTCTCATTGAGCGTGGGAAAGCTACACCCATTAATAATCCACGCTGGAGAGATGACAGATATTATAAGAAACGCTACACGGCAATATCATTTGGCTGAAGAATTCCTGAATTTTCAATTACTCGCTCAGATAGCCAAGGTCACATCAATTCAAAGGCGACAGAATATTCTAGTTCGAATAGATATTCCCCAGCCATAAAGAATAGCCTTTCTTATTTATAAGGTATATACAATTCCTACAGAAGTAGATGATGAAGATTACCGTATTTATGATCTGGGTTCTGAGTTTGTGGCAGCTAATAATCACGAACGTCAGTACATCCTGTTAGGCGAGAAACAATTTGGAAATTGCAAGCGGTTGACAACCCTCGAGGATAATTCATGCCTTCTATGTCTACAATTAGGACCAACTGTTACAGCCATTGGTGAAAGCTGTATGCTGAATCTTTTCCGCAGCTTCAACGTCAACGCCAAGGCTTGCAAAGAAAGAACTATTCTAAAATGGAACAGCCTAGTCCAGATGATGACCAGAAATCATTGGTTGTTCATGAAGTCTGGAACCACCAAATTGTAAGTAAATTGTCGTGTTTCTCCTACGTCCATCTGATGACGACGGCCGACGTAACATAACTCTATGGCAGCCAACCCATTCAGAACTACCATCTTGGGACAGCTTCAAGGCGTAACCAGTATCTCGGAAGGCAGAAGTGACAATCGGGAACCAGCAGCAGGTACAGCTTTTAGCTGCAGATAACTTCAACCAGGCCTGGAGGGACCATGCGAGAGAAATTCAAAAGATGCAGGGCGCTGTCAAAGAAGAGGATATCTACAGGCAACAACATCATCCTCATGCAGTGTACATGGCCGCTACATCGGTGACGGGTTTAAAAAGTATCGCCAGCCTAACACTAGCAGTAGGAGTACTGATCTACCTTAAACGCTGGAAGAGGAAGCAGGTAGAGGCACGACCCAAGTAATTGTCGATAATACCTTTCACCCGGAGACAAATCCAAGCAGTCCAGACCACGAAGTAAACAGTCCAGACCCCTAAGGAAAAACAACCCAGCGAAGATTCAGAGGATATACAGGTGACAGTGCCAACAACAGCCTCCATGCCGACTGTAAACTTACCCACGATCGTAGGGAAACAGGTGGTGCAGCTGGAATAACTAAGTTAACCACGGTAAGATTAGTTTGCGTATTATGTATGTATAATTAATGCTTCTTTTTTTTTATTACAAGTTAAAGTAGAGCTTACTATTTAGTTGTTTTTTTCTTCTCAACGTAGTGTTATTCAGTTAGCGTTTTCTTAAATTAATGGTATTTATGTACATGAATAAATAAAATTTGTAAAACTGTAAATAAATGGGTAAAGCTTGTTAGTGAATAGGATTTTGTTTTAGTAATTAATTGAGTATGGAATTAATAAAAAAAAATAGAATACAGAAGGCAAGAAAAACAATGGAAATATGACAAGAAATTATCAGAAATTTATTGTGCGAAAAAAGAAATGTAAAATGAATAACAAGTATATGAAATGTAGTCTATATAGAAGAAGTTTTTTTTGTATGGAAAAGGCAAAGAGTATGTTAAAAGAAATGAGATCAAGATTTGAAATGTTAGAAAGCAAAGAAGAAAATGTAGTAGAGATAAGAAAATAACATTATGAAATTAGAAAGTAATGAAAATATATTAACGGAGAGTATAATGAAAAGGATGTAAGGAAAACAAAATAATAAGATTTAGATAGCTAATAAGAATATGTAAAAGAAAAGCGTAATCTGAACCGAACGAAGATTAAAAAATGTTTTTAATTATGACTGTTGCACTCTCCAGGTCTAGTCCCCTGCGGAAACTAGTTTTTCAAAGGGGGAGAGATGTTATGGCTCAATATACGGAAGATTCTTCCAACAGCAAAAGGCATCATAGCGAAATAATCAGCAATTGCTAAACAATAACCTCGCACGTTATTGTTCTGCAACTGTCGGTTGTTTTGCCGATTAGCCCAACAGCTGGCTGCGATGAGCGCTTGGTGGAGCAATCGACGATTACGATAATAACTAACCTCGCATGGTAATTATTATGTAAGGCGATTGTTTACAACTAAGCAACTGAGGTGCTGAAACCGGTAGAGAAAACGACAAGGTTATTGTCGTTTGTTTACATCCGCGTTGCGAGTAAGAGTTTTCTTCCGAACATTGGGGCATAAAAGACCAATGACTGGTCTGGCGAGTGCCGTTAAGTGATCAGTCGCGTTGTAACTTTAAGGTATCAAGTTACCGTTCGGTTCGGGTTAGCTTTGTGTTAATTATGTATTAAGTTAGGTCAGTGTCGAGTAAAATAAAGATTTATATGTGAGTAACTCGGGTGTTGTCATTTTCAAGCAGTTTCATTAGAATTAATCGTTAGATTATCGTTCGATTGCTTTCGGGACACGAAACTCCCACGGCCGCGAAAGTACATTACTATGTTTTTTTTTTTTTTTTGATAAATATGGGACAAAAACTCGAGTAGGATATACTCTTAGGGCGCACAAATGTTAGTATGGGTTGACTTAGAATTTCCGCACTTCTTCTTAAATTTCTAATAAAAATTTTGTAGTAAATTAAATCCCCGCACTCTTTCTTAATTATATATTTTTTGGAATGTAAGCAAGTTCAAATGTATTCAAAACAAACAAGTTCAATATATAGTGTGAAATAATTAAAAATTTAAAAAATATACCATAGATAAAATGTTTTTTCTGACCTTACATTTTAAGTTCTGCCAGAATTTTTTTTAGTGCAAGAATCTCGGTGAAATCTTTGGGTTTGTCGTCTTCTCAAGCTGGTCCATTAAATTCCAGTAGCTGTTCTTCAATCTGGCGAGCTTCTTCTTAGGGAATCAGTGATGGTTTTTTTCATATGATCTTTGGGCGTTATGTTCTTCCTACTAGGAAAATCTGCTGCCACCAAAATGTTCTGGTTTTATTAATTACCAAAGGACTGGGGCGTACTTTCTCTTAATCACCAGTATCAGTTTTAACAATCTTTTATTCACTGTTACTTTTTACATATTCAACACAAAGGTCAACACTTACTTTTGAATTAATTAGAAATAAGAAAAACTATCTTCACTTTTATTCTGTGGGGATCTGAAGGACTTACCTCTGGTAGGGGGCTCTTCAGATTACATTCCTTTTCAAAAACTAGAAAAGCTCTAGCATTTTCTTAACAATACCAGCTAAATTTATTTGGATTCACTCTCGTTCGTTTTATTGAAAAAATTCATTAAAACCTTATGGACCAATCAATTCCTTCGATAAGTGTAAAGAATATGTTATTCTCAGCAAGAATTGATTTAAGGGAAAATCGCATAAATAATATGAGTTCAAGTATTTTGAATTAATCACGAAAAAAAACTTAAGTCGGATAATTCTTATTGTTCAGTCCACAAACATATTTCCCTCGTAGAATTCATACATCCTGAGATGCAAATATTTTTCCTAAAAGTACAAAACAAAACCCCACAAAGAATCATACTTATAGCAAATGAACTCAATATACTTATCTGAACAATGAGCTTCATCACCTCGAATCCCTCCTACAAGTTATCCCAGAGTTCATTCTATCTATAAATAATCAAAAAGTATTAATATTTTAATTAAAATATATATAATTAACTACAAACTCACCTAATCATACACCTCCAGCATATTTACATTTTTGTAATGTCATCTAATGACATTACGTCAAACAGCTGGTGTCGCCACAATCAAATTTGGACCATCGAACCAAGCGTGGCCAGGGCAACATATTATGAAGCTGGGACATAGCTGTTCACGGCGGCTATAAAAAGGCGGCGAGCCGCAGCAAAATCACCATTCGGTTTTCAGAGTCTAATCTGAAAGCATCCTCCACCAGAGTCTAATCTGTTTCCTATCCTTTGAACAAAAGTATAATTTTGTTTATTCCTTCATATAGAAGTTTAATTCTATTATTGTAGAAGTATAATTCTACTTATATCCAACATCCAATTTTGCCCCATATTATAATTTCAGAGTTTAATCTGAAAATCTCCTCCATCAGAGTCTAATCTGAATCCCATCCTAAAAGCAAAAGTATAATTTTGCTCTATCCTTCATATAGAAGTCTAATTCTATTAAAATCCACACTCCCAAAAATCTGACACTTGATCCCCAATCGTGTAACAGAAGTTTAATTCTGCTTACACGCTCTATGTAGAACGTTGCGATTGAAGTATAGTTCTGCGCAGACGTTTTAAACATTCGCTGTGACAGAAGTTTAATTCTGTTCACACGCCACAGCACGTTGTAGCAGGAGTATAATTCTGTCTACGCGTTTCAATACTCACTGTAACAGAAGTATAATTCTGCTTACACGTCTCAGCACGTTGCAGCCGAAGTTTACTTCTGCTACATCGTCGCTCTCTTTCTCAGAAATTCCTTCTAAAATTGTCGTTATTTAATTCCGAAGAAATAAAAGCTTTCTTCTTCTTCTTTCTAGAAACAGAACTAAGGACAGAGAGTGTGGGCAAGGCAGCACGATTTTATATTGATTTTTATTTTGGATTTTTAAATTGTCGTCATTGTTGTTGTTGGATTTTAATTGAATTTTAGTTGAATTTTTTAATAGTATTAGTAGTTTTATTAGATTGTAAGTTATTATTTGAATTGAAACTATTGAATTTGTGATATTAGGTTAAGTATATGAATTATTTTAATAAAATTTATATTTGAACTGCATCAAAGCTGAGTTATCCACCCTCCCTTACGCTCGAGACTAGATCTCACACTTATGATTTGAAGTACAATCGTTTACGTCGGCGTTCTTGGTTTTCGTGAAGAAATAATTTAAAGTTAAATCCGAGATGCTAGCAGTAGCATTGCAGAAATTTTGAATGCAAAAGTACACAAAGCGTAAACGAATTCATTGAAAATAATTTTGGGAGTAATTAAGGAAGAAATTTATTAGCTTTTTGCTAGAGCGCTGCATCTTTAGGGTTTTACGATAATTTAGTGCTGGTGAGATGCAAATGTTTCGAATTTTAGGATAATTAACAGGTAACGCCGAACAAGCGATGCTTACGATATCGCGTGAAGTAACCAGGGTATGAGGTGACGCGTATAGAGAGTACTTTCAACACTGTGTATTGATGAGTGTGATTTTTTTATTGTGTGCAAACAAGGGTTAAGAAGATTATCCCCAGCGGGAAAATGATCGTGCATGAAAGTAGGTACGCAGGAACTCGTTGAGAAAATTAGTTTTCCTGAAGAAAAGAAGCGAAGTCAGACTTTGAAGTTCCAATCATGTTATGGATCATGGTGCGTGCATGTGCACAACTTGGTTTTATTCGCTTCGGTTTGAAAATTCATTGATGACCTGTCCGCGTAAACGACGCTGCACGTCAAACCTTTAGGTTAATTAGCATGCCGCTGCATGAATGTTTCCTTTTTCCCTTTACGACCTGGAATTTGAATAAATTTCGTCGCAGTTTTAAAGTTTAAATCAACTTAATATGTTGCTGTGAGTACAAGTGAAATTCAAAAAGTGATTTCTTTAAGTCAGTTTATTATTTTTAATATTATTATGTGAAATATACGTGTAACTCTTTTAAAAATATATATATTTTTTTTTAATTCTCCAGATTTCCAAATACTTTCCTGGTATTATAGAAACCGAATAAACTTTCATTTCTATCCGAAGTCCATTGCTTTCTGCTACTGTGTAAATTGACCCAAGCAAAGTCAAAACGACTTCTATTATCCGAATTACAAAAATATAATCTTATTAGATTTTACCATGAAATGTAGCTATAAAAAGCGTTTCCACTTCACCCCATTATAGTTACATACACAGTACCACCCCTGGTGTTCGGTTCACCACCGGACTATAAATCCCTCGATGCAACATGTCCTATAATTTCCTAAAAATGAACAAAAAAATCTCCAGAGAATCAAATTCAAATATTAATCTACTTAAACACTTATCTATTTATTACTATACCTCCATGCTACTTTTTCCTCCTATAAACATAATAAAAGTACCTCGATGGCTTTCGCAAGCTAAAAAGAACAAAACCTTATTAAAAACTAATCAAAATCAAATAAACTCCACAAAACTTACCTAAAATAAACGTATCTCCGTGTATTTACATCTGACCCTTGTCATCAAATTCATATCACATCAAGGCTTTTACGCCGTAGCAATTGGCACTAGCGTTACCAGTCGTGTGTTCAGCCACACGCAGAATATCACATAATGTCATACTTTTACACACCTTGTTGTTCAAGCGACCGAAGCGTTGTTATTTCCCCATCACATCAGTGTGCACATTTTGACGCTACGGTCTGTTAACCTAGTGTCTCTGTGAGCTTAGTAGTTTTGACGTTTAGCGTAGTTTTATCCTTAAAGAAATTTTAAGAGTGACATTTCGAATCGAAGTGCACACCAACCGTTCAGTTGCTATCCCTACTTTTTCTATCATGGGATGTGCACAGCAATGTGCTGAAAAGCACATCTGTCTGTACTCCTGAACGCACGGTAGGGCAACACCATGGGGAGTACAGAACACGACCGCACTTGGCAGCTATAAAATGGCGGCGAGCCATAGCCAAATCACCTGTTTCCAAATCAGAGTTGATCTGATCAAGTCCGAAGCCTTGGATTCTGTTCTGAGCCAAATCAAAATCCAAATAGGAAGTTAATTCTGAATTCCAGTATAGAAGTTCATTCTAAATGCATAACTTCAGGTTTACTCAATGCCAAAAACAGAAGTTAATTCTGGCTATCCAAAATACTTAAGGATAACCCAATCCTCAAACAGAAGTTAATTCTGGCTATACAACTATTTGAAGTTAACTCAATCCTTATACAAAAGTTGATTCTGGAACATTAAAATATAGTTTGACTAAATTTACTGCCTATATGAGTTGATCCTAAATAATAAAAAAATTGAGGTTGACTCAAAGTACTTCGTCTAGATGTTAATCCTAAGTATTACACAAACTGAGGTTAACTCAAGCAATTTCACATAGGAGTTAATGCTACACAAAATAATTCAGAATCTAGGAAATCTTTATACAAAGGTTAGTCCAGATCGACTAGCAGAGGTTAACTCTGCGACAATTAATACAGAAGTTAAATCTGACAAAATTGAAATATATCCAATCCCACACATAGCAGCTACCCCATTGTCTGTACCCATAAGAGTACACGCAAAACCGTCACAAGCGCTACAATATCTACTCCCTGACGTAGCAGTATTCCAATTCGATACACTGATAAAAGTGCATACGACAAAATATCACAAGTGATACAATACATTCCAATACGGTGCACTCACAAAAGCGCACACGACAAAACGTCACAAGTGCCATTACTGCAGGCCCATATACGCAGCAGCATTCCAATTTCCTGCACCTAAAGTTACGCAACCAACAAACGTCATACGTGCTGCCGCCATACCCTCACGTATAGCACATCAAAAAACTGCACACTAGTAGCAGGACATATTTGTTACACTTTCTCCAACTCACACACAGCCTGTCAACTATTAATTCCATATGAACAACTTGACTTCCCCCACGTAGCAGTATACGCAACTTCGGGCAACAAATGATAATTCTTGAGAGCAGACTAAATCTTCTCTCACAGATCAGCCTTCTCGTGCCAACGTACTTACGGATATCCTTCTGCTTCATTTCAGGAGTAAAATACCAGGGAAAGGGCACGCAGAAGTCCACAGCGTTGGAACTACACATTAAATTTTTTATACCCTATATGAAATCTAATTTATACCCTAGATGAAATCTAAAGGAGTATACTAAGTTTGTCATTCCGTTTGTAACAAATCGAAATAATGATGGCAGAGCAAAATGGATTGGACACCCACGCATAATATTAAAAGTTATTTTGATTTTTGCATGTCCGTCCGTCCGTCTGTCTGTGCGCACGATAACTCGAGAGCGCGTAATACTTAGATAGCTGAAATTTTGTACACGGACTTTAAAAAAAAGTAAAATTAAGTTCGAAAATGAGACAAATCGGGCAACTCCTTCTTGGTGTTGCCATATAAAAATTTAGGTTTTTTACGTATACTTTGAAAACGATCAGTCCAAGACATTTTTATTGTACTAAAAACTTCTGCAGAATACGAAATCCAATAAAATTGGTTATAATCATTTTTTCTGTGTGACAAACCGTTCTAGAAATATATGCGAAAAACCACTTCAAAATCAAACTTGAATAGATCGGTGACCATACGAAATTTAATACGGGCATTCATCTAGGTTATCATAAGAATTAGCCTTACACCAATTCTAGCTTTTTTACTTGTTTTTATGAATTTTAAAGTGATTTTTTTTGTTAAGTTTTACTGAATTTTAAAGTAGTATTAAGTCTGAATTACTGTGATATTAGATCCAAGAAATTGAATTAGCGCAGAAATAAATAAAATTTTACATGTTTGAACTGACCAAACGGAGTTGTCTATTAAAACCGGCATCTCTTCTCACGTACACTAGTACACCGATTTTTCACTTGGATCTGTATAAATTGATTGGTCGTCAATATTTTCTCTGATGAATATTCATTGACGTTTTCATAGAAGATTATTCCTCGAGATTTTCATCCATGATTATTCATCGGCATTTATTCCTCCTGAAAGGCATCACACCATACCAGAGGTGCAATACGAATTCGATGCGCTGTTGCACCCATTCCCCACATATGTATACATAATACTTAGATTCAACCTATTCGGGACCTTTATTGATTAAACATAAGGATACTTAATAATACAGATTGCGACTTATAAAATACGGTACTTAAAACAAAAATAAACACGTAGAAAACAAGTGATCTTTTCTGCCTTCTGTTTAAATCTAAAACTTCATGGAATCTTCTCAAATTCGAACAAAAAACTCACAAAGCAATTTTCCTTATTGTATTCTCCAAGAAAAGTAACTTTTGCAATACATCAACCTATTTAAGAAGCTGCTTTTTATTTTTATGTCTTCTATATTGCGATTGAAACATGTGGCCCCTTTTAGTTTATTCCTTAAAAGATATGTCGAGAAAGCACCTGGAGCTTCGTGAAAATAATTGAAAAAGGGAGAAAAACAAGACAAACAAAAGTTGTCCTGATTTTGTAGAAAAGTTTCGTCAATAGAAATGAAAAAAAATGGAGCAAATTCCTGGGTTAAATATTTTAAAAGTGAGAATAATAATATTACCTGAATACCGAAGTGAAAATATGATATACACGGCTAAGAGATATTGCGTGACTATAGAACCGAATGATGTCGGTAATGTTAATGGAAAGTTGTGATATGATTCATCTGATATGACTTTAAAAAATCCTTGCAATTTCACAGAAATTTCGTTTAATAGTCAGTTTCAATATTTCGTAGGTCTATTATATAAGGCGAATTATCTTGGTAAAAGTCGAAATATAAAACTTTTTACTCTTACAGTCATGATTCGAATTGATTTGCGAGATAAATACAAAAGCTGGAAAAGCTCATCTCAATAAAGCGGCACAAATTCTCCATCGAAATGTAACTGAATTTATTACGTCACCATTGGTTTGAAATTTTCATGAAAAGACAGTTTCTTTTCATTGGACGAAAGAGAAAACTCCGAGGTCTTAGCGATGTAGTAGGTACTTTTTCTATTTGGGGGTTGGGCTTTGCATATAAATGTGGAGTTGTAATCTGCTAAAGCGAATTGAAAACCTTATTGAAAATATGAGGCAGCTCCAATAAACGTCCTTTGCGGAAAAGTAAATAAGTCTGTTTAGAGCTCAAATATCAAGCACTGCTATTATATTATTCCGAAAAATTTAAGTTTTTTATTCTCGTTAAATTTCAAAAATTTATCAAGAGGGAAACAACGATTAAAATATTTTTTCTTTTTCTCGTGCGGATGGCACCGCTATTAACATTAATTTTAGTTATAAAGTGTGGAGAGGTGGAAGGAAACTTTCCAGTAAAAAACAAATGTTTTTTACAAAATATAAACCTCGGACTTATGCTACGTTTATGAAAATTTTTCGAAATTGTGATTTTATTTCGAATTATTAAAGACCATCGCTCGCAACACTTGAAACTGATTATAGCCTGAAATATAGCCCATTAGTTTTGGGAAGCGTTGGTTTTCTTTAAGGTAACCTCAGATATATGGCAATAAAACAAACAGGGGCCAGTTAACTCTCATCCAACAGATAAAAAATATATAATTCAATTTTAAACTTATTGTAATTTGGTGGAAGGAACCCTGAGAGAAAATTAATCTCATTATTCAAAGCCCCTAAGATTTGTTTAACCTTCATGTCCACGGCAAAAGAATTCTTCAAAACCCGACAGCATGGCACACTTGTGCCACTCTGTGATTATTCACGCATTTAAAACAATTTCTGAGAATAACTGTTAACTATTAGTTCTATGTAGGATTATTATGACATAGCCTTTTTTTGGGTAGCTTTTTGCTAAAAATTTGTTACTGAGACATATACAGTTCTGTAAAAAAATGTAATTTACAATAATGTCGGTTATTTTTGACAAAGACGAATTTTGTAAGTGTGATAACGCTGGTTAAAAAAGAAATATCATGTGTGTCGTAGAGACACTAATCTTCAAATAGAAATTGAAGATGAAGACGATACGGATAGCCATGATAACTACGAAGATAAGGATAAAGGACAATCTGATCAAGATATTTTTCGCGCTAAAAATGGCCACCATGTGGCATCGCAATCCTTCTACTATATGTCAAACATTGCGTTTCAATATCCTGCGCCTACGAACAGGCAAGCAAAATCGATACTGTTCTTGTACGTGACACTTGGGATTTCACAAACTCAACAATAATTCGCAAACTGGAATTTTCATTCTTGTTTGTTTAATGGCCGGTTTCGCAGCCCAGGATTAAGCCAAAGCTTAGCTAAACCGCGGGTGTGACTTAGCCCAGAAATTAAGCCTACTCGGTTTCACAGTACTTCGTAAGCAGAGGCTTAATTAATGATCTACCCAATATGTGACATAATATTAAAAGAAACAAATAGAAAACCAAAAAGTATATATTTTAAATGCTACTTCCAAAATCTTGGAAAACTCAAAATGTAGAAACCTCTAACTCAAGGGGAGTTTGAAAGAATTTTAAGAATACTCATAACGGCTGGCGTTCGACATTCCAGTGCAGATCATGTGAAAGAAATGTGGGAATCAGATTTTTATCCACTTTATCGTGAAAGAATGCCTATTCGAGCCATACAATAGGTGACACAAATGTGCCATGCCGAGGACATACGAATGTAAAGTTAAAACTGTAAAAATTACATTTTTAGACTTATGATTTAATTGTAAAACCTCGCTCAATATTTTTATGATTGACCCCTTCAAGATG
Organism: Dioctria rufipes; assembly: GCA_963924295.1. Taxonomy (NCBI): domain Eukaryota; kingdom Metazoa; phylum Arthropoda; class Insecta; order Diptera; family Asilidae; genus Dioctria; species Dioctria rufipes. The sequence continues at coordinate 57,288,172 of OZ002744.1, read as the reverse complement.
TGCCAGAACATTAAAAGAAAAAAAATGACTATAAAGCGCTAAAATCATGCATAAAAATCGTAATAGGCACAATTGTGCCATGCCATGGCCATGAAGGTTAATGAATTTTTAAAATTGTATAGGTAATTGGAAATCCTATTGCTGTAAAACTAATTTTTAATATACTGATAAATACTGCAGTAAGTTATTTACAAGCGCTTTCGAAATTTGGATATTTAAATTTATTTATTTATTTCGCTAAGTGCTAGCTACAATGGTCTCAGGACACGATAGTTAAATTAAACCTAAAGTATAGAACAATTATTGAGAATTGTTTTTTATTAGTATTAAAATGTGTCGAACCGAAATTCAAATTAAAAGTACAGCATATTCTAGTCATAGACTCAAAGTGTCCATAGTTGATGCGATGGGAACACAAATAAATAAAGTCATTAGATCGCAAGTGTCGAGATGGTGAATTGAAATTAATTTTCTCAAACATTAAAGGCATGTCGATAACACAAGTTAAAATACAAAGCTTACCTATATCATAAATTTTTCTACGAGTCTCAAGATTAGGAATGTGTATTAAATTTAATTATTCGTTATAAGGAGGAAGATAAAGTCTATCCTTCCATTGGAGACCTCTTACAGCAAAAAGTAAGAATCTCCTTTGCAGGGTCTCAGTACGATCGGAGTGATTTTTGTAAGAGCGAGACTAGACAGGACTGGCATATTCCAAAATGGATCTAACAAGAGTGGTAAAAAGAGATTTAGTAATGTATATATCATCTAGTTCTTTTGACCAGCGCTTTACAATACCTTACATTAAGTTTTTCTTATTAACGATGAAATCTATGTCGAACAATATGCCAAAATCACATATTTTATCAATCTTCGAAAGTAATAACACATTCATATCATAGACACCCTGCGAAGGGAGTCGCTTACGAGAGCAAATAGTTACCCTTGATTTATTAATGTTTAAAATGAGAGAACTCTTCTCACACCATTCAACAAGTCTGTCCAGATCATCCTGCAACTTGAGACAATCGCAATAGGAGTCAATAGATTTATATAGTTTTAAATCATCTGAGTGTATTAGCCAATCGGAATTGGTAACTACATAGGAAACATCATTTGTGAATAATATGAAGAGAAGGGGCCCTAAGTGAGTACCCTGTGGAACACCGGAGTAAGCCGTTATTTCTCAGACATAGCAGAACTGAATTGAATCCCAAGTTTGTGATCCTTAAAGTAGGATCATAACCAGTTCAACAACTAAATTGGTAAACCTAAAGATCTCAACTTAAATAACAAAACAGAGTGAGGAAACTTGTCAAAGGCCATGCGGAAGTCTCTATGATGAGGATTAAGAGCTCCCCTACAGCGAAAATACAAGAAATCATATAAAGAAGCTTCAAACAGTTTGGGAATATAAGACAATTTAACAATAAGACGATACTTGGTAACAAGCTTCCTTTTACCGCACTGGGACAATAAATAACACTTTCCATAACTTAGGAAATTTACCAAGCCACAGCGATAGATTAAACAATAATGTTAATGGATAAGAAAGCGTTCCACTGCAGTTCTTTAAGACAATAGGAGGTATCCCATCTAGCCTAGCAGAATAACCCGGATCCAGCTTGGACATCGATTTTAGAAGATTTTCGCAAATTTAATTTGAATATATTATTCAGAAGTGCCTTGATGGATTACCAAGGATCTGTACAATAAACACTCCCAAGAAAAATAGATAGTGTGTTACAAAACTGCGAAAATAATTATATAGATTTCCAGTAGTAAGTCCTTATCTGCATGGACATTGTAATCCGGCAAACTTGAACGACGAAATTTTCGCAGTCACTTGTTGCGCAAAATAGACTGTGTCGCAAGTATATTCATATAATTTTAGTTATATTTATTCCCAACAATATTTATTTAGTAGCATTTTTCGTTGTTTATCAAACTCTTAATAAAAGGCGGCGTGAATCTACATTTCAGACAATCCCTATCGAACATTTGATTTCACATGTCTATACTTGAAATTGCAGAGGAAAATAGAAGACAAAACAACATGAAGCACATCGCTTACAATTTGGCAACAAGTATATAAATGTTCTACAAAAGATTTTGAAAACATTTGAGTGTTTACTACTTGCGCTTAAAGTAGTTTATAGCTCAAAGATTCGCCACTGCTAAATGCTGGAGAAGATATACAAGATATGAATCGTAATACTGCATATATGTATAATGCCTCATAAGTACTCAGAAAACTAGAAAAGCAAAATTAATAATTAGTTTTAATTTTTTTCATTCTTTAAGCAGAATACAAATTTTCATAACTTCCACTAACTTTGTTTACATGTCGAATTTGCGTCACCCAGATTGCATACTTCCTACACTAAACGACTTTAGAAAAACAAAAGTGTTAAATTAACCCGCAAGTCCTTGTATGGTAAGAGAAAAACAATAATTTAATGGCATCTTCAAATTGTAACTGCAGTAAAATTTCTCACGAAATTCCATATGCACAACTCCATTGTTTTCCTTATATTCCAGGCCGCGACATAAAATTCTTTGAACTTATTAAAGAAGTATTTATTCCTGTGGAACCCTCCTTACTAAAAGGTCGATTCAGGAATTTTGTAGTTAAATTCTTATGCATTTAACGGTATGAAAATGTATGTAATCATACTTCGTCTAATTCTTGAATCTTGATGCTCAATTTAAAACAATTATGACAAGCATAATGATGCTTGCTGCGAAGATATTTGCTTATCTGTTTGAAAGCTTTTAAATTATTTTACATTTGATGCTTGCTGCTTAACTCTGAGAGCCTTATTAATGCTTTATTTTGCCTTGGTGGTAAGCGGCCGCGATTGATGCTTGCTGCATCGTTTATATTTTATGCCTAAATTTAGGAACTTCCCTTGTGACCTCTGCCAACTTTGGTAAGACACAATATGAATAGCTGTTCGGTTAGTGGGCTGCCACGTTGCGAATTCCAGTTAATTTGTAACAAATTTCGACAGCAACAACTGGCTGAACGTATGTGTATCTTAGCAACTTTGGCTCACAGCAACACATCAGCGGAAACAGGTTTCTTCAATGCTTAATGAAGTGAAAAATAAAAATCAGCTAGAAACGAGCCGGGCTCGCACAACTAGGGTTCCGTGCTAGAACTTTATCAACGAACCGTGGGCACCTTAATCCTCCGTCGATATCATATCAGGTATTTAATCTTTATGTTTTAACTAAATTCAATTATATTTAAACCTAATACAATATTTCCTAAGATATCTGAATAATATTCAAACCAAAGTAATTCTATAAGGGTTCATCTTATTACGTACCATAGGTTTTGCAATAGGGCAATACTAATATCAATTGAGGATATCTGACGTTTCCATGGTATTCCTTGACATTTCCTTAGCATTTACGTACATAAAACATTTTGTCTTATGAGTGCTATTTGTTTACTTTATGTTGACTTAAAAATTTTATCTCGGCCAAAAAATGGAATTAATTCATGAATATTTTCTTGCGATGATGTTTAATGGTTTTCGAAGTAGCCCAACTTTGCAGTAGTGTGCTGATAAAATTCAATCTAGCTTAGTGATGATAATATATACATACATATGTATATGTATATGTATACATAAAAGCGCTGTGTATTACTCTTTTAATGAATTCAATCAAATGCGTAGGTGTACTTCGTTGGCGGATGAATTTCGTGAAAGTCGTCTAAAATCGGTTGTTGTCTGTCCGTCTGTCCGCACGATAACTCGAGAAGGCGTATACTAAGAGAGCTGGAATTTTGTACACGGACTTTAAAGAAAAAAAGGAAAATTAATTTTGAAAATGAAGTAAATCGGGCAACTCCGTGGGGTTGCAATACAAGACGACAAAAAGGGCTGAAATTTGGTACATGGTATTTTCATAATAATAGCAAATAAAATTTCAAAAATGGACTAAATCGGGCAACCCCTTCTTGCTGTTTCCATATAAAAATTTAGATTTTTTACATATACTGTGGAAATGATCAGTCGTAGACATTTTTATTGTACTAAAAACTTTTTAATAATACGAAATCCTATAAAATTGCTTATAATCATTTTTTTCTGTCCGACGAACCAATCTAGAAATATATGCGAAAAACGACCTCAAAAATCAAACTTGCATAGATCGGTGACCATACGAAATATTATACGGGCATTCATATAGGCAGCGGTGGGCATTAAGTCGATCGCGATCGACTGGTAGACCGCCAAGATATTTTTGGGTGACTGCTTTTACTAAGACGTAACACGTGCATATTAAAAGAAACATATTTATGGATGACTGACACCAGCTAGACTGGAGAATCCGATTTTCACAATCGATGCAACTGTGTTTCAGTGTTGCCCCTGAAGTGAAACCTGAAATGGAGAAAATGGAATTTGGTGACTATAAATGCCAGCAACCTGATGAAATGGTAGAGAGACTAAATAAATATTTTATTCAAAGCGTACAGATCATAAAAGAATCCATACCTCATAGAACATATTCGGACATGATTACAGAAGTAGACTATGACTTTAATTTTAAAAGGTTAGTATAGGCATGATATTAGATAACTGGAATAATTTGGGTGTTACTTTGGTTGACATAATAAATAAATCGTTGGTGAGAGGAGAATTCCCTAGATTATGAAAAGAATCTATTGTTATCCCTGTTCAGACATTTTATTAAATAAATTAGCAAAATATGGAATTTATCAGAATGAATTTCAATGGTTTCATAGCTACTTGTATGGAAGAAGGCAAAACACCAAAATAAATTATACAGTTTCCAGTAAAATAGAAATATCGATGGGCCTTCCACAAGGATCAGTACTTAGAACTATCTTGTTTATTATATATGTGAACGACATTAACTCAGTGTTCAAATTTTCAAAAATAGTACTTTTTGCTGACGTGCATTGTTGTATATATCAGGGAAAGACGCCAATGAATTGAAAATAAAAATAGAACTGCATTCAGAATTATTGTGTGACTGGTTACAGATGAATAAATTGAAACTGAATATAAATAAAACATAAGCTATGACGATAAATAATAATATATGGTGAACCAATGGAATGTGCGAATGAACATAAATACTTAGGAATGTTTTTTTGATTAAAAAGTTAAATTTTAAATTAAGTACATATAAACTATATTGCTAAAAAAATTGGAGTTTTGAATACATTTAGAAAAAAAAAATTACGATGGCTACCGCGATAAATATTTATAAGAGTATTATAAAACTACATTTTGAATACTGTTCTGCAACATTGTTTATATGTAATCAAGGAGATTTGAGCAGGTTACAAAATAAGTCAATGCGTGTAATTCTATGTTGCAATCATTTCACTCGTATTAGTAGTATGTTTAATTCTTTATTATGGCTTGATATTAAACAAGGAATTGAGCTAAATGTATTGATTTTGTATTCAAAATGAAAAATGGGTTGGTTCCAGAATATCTTCTAAATATGATCACGTGGGTGGTAGAGGCTCAACCATATAATCTATAAGGAGCGTCGGAGAACTTCAGACTACAATTATATAATAGATCCCGTACACAGAATGCACTGGTATATGACTTTTAAGAAATTTAATGAGGTTATGTGTTTTAAAAAGGTTGTGTGCAATATATTACAAATATAGTAATATTGTAAATTTTAAAATTTATATATTTGTGAACTTGTAAATGAAAGGTTGTGGTATTATAGCGACAATATTGCTAATAAATTATTATTATTATTTGCGACTAAAGTGGTAAATTTACCACTTTTTGAGGTAACATTGTACAATCTACCACTTTACCACTTTCTGCGATAGTTTTATGACTATTAAAGTACAATTTATTTTCCATTTCTATTTTCGATGGATTACAAATCTATTGTGCTAAAAATTCCGTGGACGTAAACCATATAAAAAATTTCAAAGTGGTGATTTTTCTATTCCATTCACTAAGTAAATGATTATTCTTTCAACATTTATATTTGAAGAATTGTCTCATTATATGTGTGTATTAGTTGTTTTTTCCCACAGCAGTTCCCCTGCTGAATGTATATTTTCTATTATGAATGACGTGAAGCTCAAAATACGAAATCGTCCTAATGTTAAAACGACAGAATATTTATGTGTAGAAAGCCGGTAATACTTAAGTCTACTAGTGCAATATTTTAGCCTCCTCTAGAACTTATAAAATACTTTCATTATTTTAAATTTGTGTGTGGAAATTATGTAATAAAATAATTATCATTAAATAAATTATCCCCGACCTGCAAAAGAAGAACTTAGGTACATATATATTTAAGTAGACCCTTTTTTAGCTCATCACACTTACGCCACGGAGTGGACCGCAACAACTTGAATAAATTAGAAGTAGCCCGTACCCTTGAAAAGTCTGCCCATATAAGGAATCATAAGAATTGGTCGCAGACAAATTCTAGCTCTTTTACTTCTTTTTGTGTACAAATATTTCAAACTTTTAAATGCGTTTTTCTCATCTTCAAGCTCAAAATTTACTGCACCGAACCTTTTGTTATTGTACCCACCATTTTTTAATGAAAAATCGGCATTTTCATTGCTAAGTGTATTCAAAAATTAAAAAATCAATAAAAAGAAAACCTCCCGACGCCGTTACCGAAACTTATTAACTGATGAAATCTTTTTGGTTTTTGGATTTTCAATGATCCAGTGGTGAGTTATGCGGTTCACCGCAATGTAATGTTTCCAAGACTCATTCTGCTTAATTATTAATAATAATTTTAAAGGATATTCTTCCCTTTATTATATATATATATGCTTATTATACAAATAAATATATGTTAACTGTGTCGTAAAAAAAATTATCGTAAATAATCTTTTCTTATAGCGAATTAATTAATTCAAATTTCAATTTGCCGATTCAATCAATTTGTGAATAAATTAGTAAGTTCTCAGTGATGAGCTGTCTCGATTTATAGATTTTATGACTGACCCTTCGATAAGAGACAAAGCCTGCTGATGTATACGAGAAATTGTCCACCTAAAGTGTATCCAGTGCCGTTGCTGTATGGCGACAGTGCCAATAATCACTCAATTTGAAAATTGCATTGAGAAATCTTGTTTCCACATAATTTAACTTACTTTTGATAAAAAATATTTATATGAAAAAATAGGTAGGCTCTATCCTCGAAGTTCTGTGGTAGGCGATCAGAGATAACGACACTGATGAGATCACTTTAAACGATAGGTCGAAAATTTTGGTTTTTAATTCTGCATTTTCAACGCATTTATTTTCAGTGGTTTGCTATAGACAAGATATTGTAAAGCTGGTGTGGAGCATGTAACAAGCTACTGTTTTTCTAAATTAGTGACTAGGTACTTTTGGTTTGTATATTTTATCAGTGGTCGAGTTTCAAACCGCAAAAAAAAATTTATTCCAAAACTTTAAAAAACCAAAATTTATTTAAATGAATATTATTGTGTGCATGTGATGTATGTGTATAAGTTCTTCTCAGAATTTCAGTTTGGGACCCCAACTTTGTGTGATCCCTAACTTAGTCAGAGCCCCAACTTAGTCCTAACTCCTAACATTCTAAAATATTTGCAGCGTTCTTATATAAAACTATTGACATGTATAATGACTAATGTCCATAGAAAGACACTGCAGAAAGTGAACTCACTTCTATATGGCGTTCTCTTTAGGTTTATATAAAAAACTGTAACTTAATTGAACGCGCACTGAATTAATTTCGGTAATCGTATACGGAGCTCCGCGTAGCAAAATTATTGTGCTGGTACGTCTCAGCACAAAAGGAGGAAAATTCTGCCTTCCCTAAAGACTTCTCGTGTGGGTTGGCCCTAAATAAGCCGTCCGATCAGAAATTTCCGGAACTATTTCCTTTCTATTAATGACATTGACACGTCTAGGCACAAAAGTGTAGCAAGATGCGCGTGCAGTATACTCATAAACTTTAGGTCTGTTCGCGTACTAGCTTCAAATCGTTTTGTAAGTTCCTACTCGAAGGCGTTCGCGTACTCGAAAACTGAGAGAGAAATTGTTGACATCACTTTTCCGTTCAATTTATTAATTGATTTGACTAGAGAAAAATCGTTAAGTAAAAACTTCAAAAGTGTCAGATGACAGCTCCCACTAGTTTTTAGTTATTTTTGAGTTTTTAGCTTTTTTCAAGTTTTTAGTTTACTTTAAAAGAAATGGATAAACCAGCTATTCCTCCTCCAGTGGAAGTAGAATGTTCTACAAAAACATTTTACGTATTCAAAGTGGTAAATTGAATTTGTTTATTGTACTTGTACTATAGAAAGTAATTCTCCGGCATGCATATTTATTTCAAATAGGAGCACAATAACTCAATAATTTAAATAATAAATCAGGTAATCCACTTTAATTATTTGACGTTACACAAGTTTTTACTCGGAGCCTTTCGCGTACTTTGCGAGTGTTACTCGCAGTTTCTCTCCCTATCATATAATTTGACGTTTTTCATTTTTTATTTGAAAAAAATATGCGAACAGACCTATAGTAGTGCAGCCATCGATATCAGGTTATTTGTATTTCTTATCTGTCGATATCAGTGACAGGAATCGAGCACAAATATACTTATAATCTTAATCTTATTATTTTACGGTCAATGGGAGAAGTTTTTTGGAAAGGAAGGATTTTCCTCCCCTTGTGCTTAGACATACCAGCACAATAATTTTGTTACGCGTAGTTCCATATATGATTGCCAAAATTAATTGTGTGCGTGTTCAATTAAGTTAGAGTTTTTGAAAGAAATTAAAGAGTATTCTACTTGTATTTACATTTATTTCACAAACACTTTTTCTTCTCGTTATAACTTTACTGTTTCGATCCCTATCGAATCATCCTCAGAGGAGTAAACATGTGCTACTCCTCAGAGAATGATCCGATAGAGATCGAAACAGCTGTCAGTAAATTTATAAAGAGAGTAAAAATTATTTGTGAAATAATGTGTAAAAACAAGTAGAACACTCTTTAATTTCTTTTAATAATGTTTCACAAATCGGTCACGAAAGATTCCATCAAATATATAGAGTTTTTGAGATAAACAATAACTGTGTCACAAATTCACAGCACGTAATGATAATTTAATTATTGTATTATCACCTCAAATCGCAGGTAAACAACTATACAACAGATCGATTAGAAATTTCGCAATTTTAAAATGACCGAATCAATTTCCTTTAAGTAGTATTTCGGAATTTGTCCTACCCCCGAATACTTCTCACCCGTAAAAACTGCCTATAATCACCCGCGTGTTGGCCCTGGCTTAAATCCGATTTGAGATGATAATATAATAAAATTATCATTATGTGCTGTAAATTTGTGATACACTTATTATTTATATCAAAAATTGTTACTTGTTTGAATGTTTACACAGTTAACTTGGTAATCATATAAGGAATATAGTGTAGCAAAACTATTGTGATAACACGTCTCTGCACGAGGCCAGCAAATTCCTTCCTTCCCTAGAAGTGAAAGGTGTTGGTTGGCCCATGAGCATTTCGCAAAATTTGGGGAGTGTTCAGATGAAAGCCAAAATTTTTCCTCATAATGTTGCTTTTCTTTTTCCTAAAATTGTTTATGTCCGTTCTTAATTAGTCTTTCAATCAAGGTATCCATTTCCAATAGATGTCTGCTTTTCTATTGCACTATGGCACGTCACCATATTATTTAAATGTTATATAAATGTTGAAATACATACTCGTTTTTGGTAAATTAAACACCTTACAACTGTATTTTTATTTTGCAGTAAGATGACCATGAACCCCCCCCCCCCATTTTAACGCTAGATCCGCGCCTGATTAGGTAAGATCTAAGTGTATATTGTTTACAAAAATTTAAAAAAGTATTTAAAGTTCAAAATTAAACAAAAGTTTCAAATGTGAAAGTTTCAGAGAAATATGGACAATTGTGCAATATTCTCCGCAACACTAACTGTGGAATTTTCTCTCCTTGTATCAAGAGTTCGTATACAAGTTCATTAAGTACAACCAATTACACACTTCCATCTTCCACACACCACAAAAGACAATGCTTTGAAACGACAACTAAACGTTCACGACACCTCTTCCTTTTAGTTCAACAATGTGCAAAGGGCAACGAGGTAATAACTAAAGGAGAAGCAATCATATGTACGATCCGTGTACATGAGCGTACCCAAAATTGCCCTGCATTTGTGTATGTTTCACTCCGCCATTTTTGGTCTTCGCTGTCAAATCCATACTTAGGTTTGGATGGTTTTGGGCTTGGTGCATTGACGCAGGAAAACCCGTGAAATAACCGTAGGGGCCACGAAGCAAATATTACTCACAAACTTTTTACCACTGAACTTTTCTTCTTAATTATTAACTTTTTTACGTTCACGTTTGCAAATTCAGTAAATACTTTTGAGTATATGAAAATAAAAGCGATTAAAATTGCGCATAGGTTGTACAATTGTATACAGGTGTACAAATTTTACGGCGCTTATGTACAAACAATATCAGTGTCAATGTATTAGAATTGGGTACGCGATATTTTCTCATTTGCATCTCCTTTAGTTCTTACCTCGTTGGCAAAGGGATTTTATTTACACTTGAAGAACTCATTCCTTAGATCCCCTTACCTGCTAAAAGTATTCCTTTGTGACAAGGTGATTACATTAGAACTTGAAGGAAAAAGCGTTGAAACCGGTCCCGAGAAATTATATCTTTATGAGTGCGAGGCAAGTGGGCATGATTATAAAAAGAATTTTTATTTCCATGCTTTCTTGTAGGTTGTCACATTAAAAGGTGATACCTTTTTAAGAACTTGCGTAAGTGTTATTATTTTAAACAAATTTGAGATATAAGATTACAGTTACAGCTGATGGAATGTAGGCTCAATTGTAATGTGCCTGATTCAATATCTTGCAATACCTTGCAAAAAACCCAAATAATCGAAATGCATGCTTGAGAAAATGCAACACATCATTCTTGATGCATACAAGCGCGGTCAGTGACACTATGCTTTGGTAAACAAAGCATAGATATGGGTCAAGCATTTCTTCATGAAGTGAAAATGCAAGTTCGGGCATATTACCACTTTGTACAAATATGCACCGTAGGATTAATTAACGATTTAAGCGAATCAATTGTATATATATATATATAGAGAGTTAGAAGTAATCAATAAATATACAGTCGGTAGAAAGTCTTTCTAGCGTAAAATCATAACACGTCGTATTCATTACTGGGAGTTCTGCTGTTGAGCTGCTCCCTACCTTATCTCTTGGAGTTAGTGCTTCAATAGCCGTTCCAACTTCTTCACAAGAAGAGGCAATGCTTACGGGCTGCTCTTCTTTAGTACGCTAAAGAGTTAATGCCTCCGGGCTGCTTTTGCGACTATCCAAATAGAACGTGACTACATAAAAGCCATTCAACAACATATAAAAAAATATTATCACACATTACAATTGCTTGATTTTATAGGAATAATCAATAACTAAATGAATTTCGCTCGGACGTCACTTCAAAATTTCACATGAAGTTTTAACTCTTTTTTTTTTCGCTGGGATTTTGTAAGTTCGAACACGATTTTGTTATATAGTTATTTCGATTCTTATTATTCAATTATCGCTGATTTTGTTTGTTCTATGTAATTGATAGGGATTGTATTCTGATTTGTTTGTTATTAAATCAGTCTAGTATTGAGACTCGTTTGTTCGCTCCTGATGTGCCCACGCGGTTCACTGCGAGTCCTTAGGCTGTAGTTGCTTATATCTAGTTCCCTATGACTGTAATGAGTTTTTGCATTAAGTCTTGATAACTGTAATTGCTTGAGTGGAGTATACATAGCGGTTCTATGACATGCTCGTGTTTTGTCGTGGATGTCGTTGAGGCTTCTATAGGTTCAACCGGACGTTTCGATCCAGCGACGGAGCTCTTCACAGGTGTTCTTTCCTCTATGATTGGAAGAGGCTTTTTATGCCTATTTTTTGTTTAACCCTTAAGTAGGGGCAAAATTGTACAATTGTTAAAACACTATTTTGAAAATCGTCTTAGGTATTCGAGCCACTGCTACGTACGCATGCTTTTATACTATAGTGAAGTATGACCCCATGCGCTCACTTACGTAAGTTTTTTCGTGAAGTAAGTTTTGTTAGTTATAACTTTAGAATTTTCGATATTTTATAATATTTTCGGATGAGTTCTAGCGCAAATATTTAAAACGTATATTGAGTGAATAGTGTTGCCTTTATAGTCTACTCCGAATGGTGGTTCTTATTTTTTTACTTTTCTATAAAGAAGAAGTCCTCCATATGTATTATAAAATATTTGTTATTTTATTTTTGCGTTAACTTAAAGAGAAGTTATTTGTTTTTCAATTTTCAGTCTTTGTTAAAGCAATAAGATTTTTTTACTATCTCGGGGTTTACTTAAATCTCTAGACAGAAATTGAAGTCGCGCAATTGTGTGATTTTGCTAGTGCGCCTACTTAATGGTTAACAGATGAAAAATATTAACTGTATATTGTAAGTTGCTTAATTTTTGACTATTTTTAGGGGGTAGTTCAGCGCTGAACAAAACTGAAAGAAGAAGGAAAAGAAATAATACAAGCAAGACAAAATTCAAATACTTCACTTAAGTATAAGCCAGGGAAATCGACTGACATACAAATTCCTCCCACACAGACGAGATACTACATATATATAAAATTAGCTAAAATGAAAAGAAGATTAGAAGTAAAGAATGAATTACTTTTAGAGTAAGAAGTATTCACCAGTTTACACAGAAGAACATAAAATATTTCACATTTCCCCATACAAATGAGCGTAAACAAAATGAATGCAAAAAGCAAACAACAACACTGTAAATTTTGTAATAATTAGTTAAATTTCAATTTCAATCACTTGAAATTTGCACCAACTATTGAAAGATGATCACAGAACACATTGATTATAACAAACCACTTTTCCGCGAACAATTTCGAGGAAAATTACACATAAATTTTTACCTTTGACAGTTGTCACAAGAGAAAAGAATCTACAAAAATTGAGATGTTATAGGAAAAACACGTTGGCAGCGTTAAAACATTGGTAAAATATCTCCATGAAAAGATATAATAACTTATGATTTCTCATATAACTAAAGAGAAGAAAAGAGATAGCAACTGGAAGCGAGATAGTTAAAAATTACGTTCCACATCGAATTCTCTCAACATGGGCGACAAGGATATAATTGCGCCATGTTACAGCACAATTTGGAATTTTCATTATTAGTCGATGAATTTAATTAATGATGGAAGTTTTTTATGGAAACAGATGGATGCTCATATTCCTCATCCGAATGATAAGTGTTAATCACAGCTAATGTAATATAAGACGTTCTGAATAATTCGCATTATGGTTGCGGGTTCCACACAAAAAATGGCGGTTCAAACCCTATATAAGACTGAGCATTTGGATGGATCGCTCTCTTAGATTCAGAGTTCTGTTTGAACAACCAATGAATCAACACCAAGGGACAACGAGAATATCAGTGTAAGTCACGACAAAGATACAAAAAATGCAATTCACATATTTGCCGACGGATTCCATGCACGCGTGCGTGGATGTGAATTGTGTGTGAGCTAGCCAAGTATTTAGTGCTTTGTGTTTTTTGTATGTGTATTGTGAGTACAATATATGCGCAACACAAAGCCATTTTTATAATGATCACAAATAATAGTATAGTATGTGAGTAAACAGTGAATGTGAAAGAGACACTAATATATCCCGTGAGGACCAAAGTTTCAGCGTCGCCAAGGCAAGTGTGCGTGAAGTTTTCACTAATAGAAATATCACCAACATTCCAGATGACATCACCGAGTCACTTGCCAAAAGCATGCTGCAAAGAAAACAGCCAGGATAATCGGAAAGAGTACATCCAACACAACGGGTGAGTCTGAATTCATGTCTGAGGACGAGTCAGGCGCTGGAACTGAAGGGAGTGAGTATTACTTGGTTCGAGGGAAACGGAGACCGCGCCAAATCTCACCAATCACTGAGGATAATGTGAAGAAAACTAAGCCTAAACTGATAGGTATATTGATTTATGTGGTGATATGTGCATAGTGTAGGTATATTTGAAATGATTTCATAGCTGTAAAATAAATGGCAAAATAACAGGCTTCAACATTTTGAACAGTGAAAAACTAAAGCAACTTTTTATAAATAGGGATGTACTGAGGATGGATTTCGTATAATGGCCTTATTTTACTTACTTCAGGAAATTGTCGGTGAGATGATCTTCAATTATTAATTAAGGATTCCGAAGAAGACCTTACTGGGATTCAAGTCTTTACCACCTCCATGACTGACTATTACCTAGCAATATCATGGATCGAGTCGTTCAGCTTTTAGTCGTCGTACACTACGTTTGCGTTGGAGTTAATTTAATTAAATTTTGACTCGTCACTGAACAGGACTGTTTTACACTTACCAATGGCACAATTGAAATGTGCTGTCGCAAAATTAAACTTCTAAATTGGAATTAATGTAAAGCAGTAGATCACAGTGTTAAACTCGATACTTTAGCAAGTGTTGGTTATTTAGCATTGGCTTCTGACTGGTCTGTAACTATTTAACTTGTTCGCCAAAGCGTACTTTCGGACTCTACTAGCAACTATGTTCAACTTAACGTTTTTATAATTTTGTTTCACGTCACAAATGGTTCTTTTTTAATTAGAGCACTAATTTTCCCGCTGGGCGTCTTGTAGTTTTTCGCGGGCATTAAATGCAGCGTGTTAATATTTTCAGTCGTTTTATACTCCTTAATAAGTTTTGAAATTACTGTTTTATTGTTATTATTATCTTTTTTAGCGATTGAAATTTGGGAAGCTCCGCTGAAATATTCTTCAATTATTTTTGACTTGAAACTATTCTGAAACTTATTATGTACATGTCATACTGAAAATGAAAAACTTCAACATTCCTATGAAATGCAATGAGCAGAAATTACTAATATCTGTTTTTAGTAATTATTTTTATTTATTTCAAAGATAGTACAATAAGAAAAGTATGTTAAACCGAAGAAACTACAATTCGATAATAAGAGGCTTAGAGAGGCATTAGTGCGAACCACTATGGTAAAATATAAAATGGTCAGGAAAGAAAAAAGAAAGAAAATAACAATTAAATAGAGTAGAGTTAATTCAAGAACAGAAACCCAGACGCTCAAAAATTATTTACGTAAACCTTTACTTTCAAGATAATGCAGATTTTTAATGGAATTCTCACCTTGTTGTATTCTACGACTGAATTTAAAATAGTGTTCTCTTAAAGTAAGCTAATTAAGTTCTATGAGGAATCAGTTTCATGTGGAAACTTTCTCAGTTGTTAAATATAGTACATAAGATCAGCTAATATTTCAGAGAAAAGTACTTTTGCCATTAAATACCAGACGAATAATTCTGAGGAGAAGTTTTATTCAATATAATAATCTCAAAGAATTAATGGAGTAGCATTATTTAACTTATAAAGTACCTTCATTTACATTTCACGAAATGGTATAAATAGCAGCTTTTAGTTCCTTTCCAAATTTCTTTGTATGCTCTATTCGTAAGTGAAACGATTACCTTTCAATTTACAGAGTAATACCAAAGATTCTATAAAACAAAGATCTTACGGGCATATTGTGTAGTTTGGTCTCAGTGAAAAATGTTGTGGAAACTCCGAAATTCCACCTATATTGAGAAATTATTAAAACTGCGCATTTTACACGGCTTCCACTAATCATGAGCACCACAGCCTGCACCTGATGTAGAGAAGCACTCATTTTTTTCTTAGAAAATTACTGGAAATATTTTCTTTAGAATTAATATGCAGTATTGGAGACCGACAGCAATGCAATGCTCCAATATAAAATCAACGATGTCTCGACCTGATGTAGAGAAGGCCTCAATTTTTTCCTTTAAATATATTGGATATTTTTTGTTCAGAATTTGTATGCATCCTGACGACAACAGGTGCTTGGATGTGGCCAACAATTTTTATGAGCGTAGACCACTGACTTATAAGAATGGATTGAGTGAATCGCCATTTTCCTATAGGAAAGAATGACACAAGTTTTACAGTTTTCTCTTCCGCCCTATGGCATATTTGGAGCTACTAACACAAAATATTACTTACTGAACGTTTTCTTATGCCATTCGATCATCGCAATCATCGCAGAAAAAATAGGTTAAAGATAGTGTTTACCATGCTCCGTCCCTCTTGCCCATACACAGGATTCAGGTAAAAATAACTTTTGAAAATTAAAGTCGGAATGAGCTCAATTCTTTATAAGCGATTAACATATCACTTGAACACAAGAAAGTAGTAAATGTCCCTAAGTCCGGCCAGCACCAGTCTGCGGCCAATTCCATAAAAAAAGCGAATATGTTGTTAAGTTAATACATTAACATATTATGTTTTATATGATGTTTTATATGATATAAAAATCAATCATATGAGGTTTTTTACACACTCATATTGTTTAATTTAGTTGAGGTTCTTGGTACACAAGTAAATGGAACTTCAATCGGTGGTGTTTTTTTAGTGGTGAAGACGTGTTACTGTGTCTCGCGTGCAATCAACTCTGAGGGAAAATTGTTTTGAGCTGTAAGTCACGTTTCTTTATAATTACAGATTCCGCTTTTTGGTTAACTGAAGTAGAGTGTTAACTAATCAATTTTTTAAACGTTATTGAAAAAAAATTGTATGAGTAATGTATATATTTAAAGGGCGGCCGGACTTATGTTCATGTTTCGCAAAGAATACCAGTGCACGTCCACAATTGGGCGGTCTTTGATTTTCAAAACCCAATTACGGCCAAATAGTTTTTACTTAAATATTTCTTAAATAAACTCTCAATTTGATACTTCTTGCATAAAAATAGAGGCCTTGGAACAATAAAATAATAATAAAAATTAATCTCTTGTTAAACAGTGTTAAACATGAAAGCAACTGACTATAGAAAAGTGTATGTAACAGATGCCCACAATTTTGAAAAGCTTGTAAAATAAAACTACTTTTTTCAAATGTTTTTAAGGAAAATTTCTTTATTACATTATACACAACATGTAGAAATAAATCAAATTAAATTTGTTATTATAAATTTTTGTCGAATACCTAAAATTTAGTGGCCGCTAATTGATCCGATTTTCCTTCGATGTTCCTAATTACAGCCGCTTTCAAATTTAAATTTTGAAATTCACTGCCATTAATTGAAGGAAGTTCTGGGGGGGGGGGGACTAAGATTGGTAAATTTTTTTTTTAATTCAGAAAAATGACAACTAAGTCCAAAAAGCGAGGATACACTTTCGAGGATTTGCAGAAAGAAAGAAATTGCGTTAGAAATGAATCGGTCGGAATAAGTAAAGCAGGCCGAATGTTTAACATCCCAAGAACGACATTACAGGACAAATTATGTGGAAAGCTCCCAGAATCAGTGTGTAAGCTTGGCCCTCGCACTATTGAGCACGGCTGAAGAAACCAGGATTGTAGATTGGTGCATCGCTCTCACTAGATGCGGCCTTCCAATTAAACGAGACGAACTCTTGAATGCGGCACAAAAAATTATCGCAGATGATGGAAGACAGACACCTTCTGTAAATAGTAGGCATAGTAGAAAATGGTTTGATCTTTTCATGAAAAGACTTCCACAATTAGTTCAACGTACTTCGGAAAACTTAACCAAAGGAAGGGCAGCTGTGACGCAAGGAATGATCCGCAATTGGCTTAAAAATTTGGAAAGCTACCTTAAAGAGATAAACGCCGAACATATAATGAAAGACCCCAGTAGAATATTAAATGGGGATGAAACTGGATTTAGAATGTGCCCACAAACTTGGAAAGTGTTGGCTCCAAGAGGCTATCGCAATGTATATCAAATTGTAACAGGTAGCGAAAGGGACACAATAAGCTGTCTACTAGTATTTACTGCCAGAGGAGAAGTAGTGACACTTATCGTAGTTTTCCCATATTTACAACCACCGAAAGAAGTTATAGCAAGTATGACTCCTTCTTGGGACCTTGGACGATCCAAACCCGGATTGATGAAAAGCGATGTCTTCTATGAATTCGTGGCTAATGGGAAACATACATACATGGTTAGAAGACATTGACAACGAAAGACCAGTAAATTTTTTTGTGGATGGGCACAAGTCTCACACGACAGTGGACCTAAGCGAATTCTGTTTTAATAATGGAATCATTCTATATGCTCTTCCTCCTAATACGACTCATATGATGCAACCTGCCGACGTAGCTGTATTTAAACCGTTAAAATCCGAATGGAAGAAGGTAACATCAAACTGGCAAAGATCGACTGCCGTAAATAACGTTACCAGAAGAACATTTTTCCTTTACTGGAATCTATTCTTCGAATGAATACATTGCCCGACAGTATTAAAAAAGGATTTCGCAAAAGTGGTCTATACGCGTACGATAATAATGCTGTTGATTATTCGAAATGCGCTCGAAATACCATTGAGGATTTGACGACTGCTGAAGAATGCAGCAAACTTGAGCTTAGCACAGCACCTGATCGTCATAAAAATACCATAAAAGTAATCGAATCCATAAAATGAAATCCGTATGCCCGTGGTGTAAGCCCAAATACCATCAATATAATCATTGACAAAATAAGAAAGGCAAAAGAAAATGTGACCTTACCAAAAAACCACATTTCAACGTTCGATTTAAATCTTACAGAAGTCCTTGCAGGACTTAATCCTGGAATTTATGACGTCGATTTAAATGTAAGTGTAGTTCGAGAAATATTTTTCTCTGAGGAAAACTTCATTCAAAATATTGATGCACCCAACTCGACAGTAATACCAGAGCCAAATGCTGAAACTTATATCGGATCGGCATGTCAACTTTCTACATCGACTCCGAACAGACAAAAATCATCTGTATTGTTGCAAAGTCATTGCAATTACAGCGATAATAATCCTGTTGCTATATCCAGTATTGAGGACTCACATGCATGTTATTCATCGCCTTTATCTTCAAGTCATCTTAACACAAGTAGAAAACAGTCAGGAACGTGCTCTCCCAGCTTTGATAAGTATCTAAAATTGCCGAAAACTGACCATATACTTTCCACGCGAAAGACAAATAAAAAAGACAAAGCACCAAGTGCAATGTCTTCGTTAAATTGGAAGGTCCTATATACAAAAAAGAATGAAAAGAAGAAAATAGCGGAAGATATCCAGAAGAGAAAAGAAGATAGACTTAAAAAGAAGGAACAGGCAAAAGAACAGAAAGTTAAAAAACCAAAGAAGAAAGTAGTACAGAAGTGTTCTAATTGCGATGAGGAGCTCATTAGCGACACTGAGAATGATGAAAAAAAAACATTGGTTGCGACGGATGTGTTAGGTGGTTTCATTTAAAATGCGCCAATTTTAAAAGTTACGAAGAAGCTACCAAAACGGAATTTTATTGCAACGGTTGTAAAGACTGATGTGTACAAAGCCTTTTATTTTTATATGTTTTGTTTTTGTATTTTTATAGTTAATATGTTTTTGTTTACAAAAATCTGAATATACAGGGTTTTCCAATAAGAGGTGTTATTTTAATTGGCCCGCTATTTCGGTAGATGTCACATTTGGAGCTGTCATTTTTTTACATTTGACAAGCAGAAACTACGCCATTAATAAAAATGGAACGACACACGATTCAACAACGCATTGAAATTATTAAAATTCACTATAAAAATGGTGAAAATGTGGCAGAGACGGTTCGTAAAACTCGAACATTTTTGGGTCGTCGCGGAGCACCTTGTCGGACCGCAATACAGAAATTGGTAGAAAAATTCGAGCTGTCGGGACAAGTTAGTGATGTGAAGAATAAAACCCGTGCACGTCGCTCAGGAACAACCGAGAATATTGCTGCTGTAGCCGAAAGTGTTGAAGAAAACCCAGGTTTGTCCATTCCTCGTCGTTCTTTGGAATTAGGCATTCCACAAACGTCATTACACCGTATTTTGTATAAAGATTTGGGTCTTAAGGCTTATAAAGTTCAGTTAACACAAGAACTCAAGCCGGCCGATCATCAACAACGTCGAGTCTTTGCTGATTGGGTCCTTGAAATGCATGAAAATGATCCGGAATTCCATCGAAAACTCATCTTGAGTGATGAGGCCCATTTCCACCTCGATGGCTTCGTCAACAAGAAAAATTGTCGCGTCTGGGGCTCGGAAAACCCAAGAGTTATTGTTGAAAAGCCTCTCTATCCTCAACGTGTGACTGTTTGGTGCGGTTTATGGTCCCGCGGGGTCATTGGACCTTACTTTTTCGAAAATGAGGCTGGAGCAACAGTTACTGTGAATGGATTGCGCTATCGACAGATGATTAATGATTTTTTATGGCCGGAATTGGATGGTATTAATCTGGACAACGTTTACTTTCAACAAGACGGCGCTACGTGCCATACAAGCAACGAAACCATTGATCTTTTACGGGAAAAGTTTCCGGACCGTGTTATCTCTCGAAGAGGTGATCACAATTGGCCACCGAGATCTTGTGACTTAACACCTTGCGACTTCTTCCTTTGGGGCCACGTGAAAGAGAAGGTCTACGCCAACAGCCCAGCGTCGATTCAAGACCTCAAAGATAGAATTCGTGAGGCTATCGAGGACATAGGGCAGCCACTTTGCGATTTGGTTAAGGAAAATTTCATGAAAAGGATATGGTCCTGTAGGCGTGGTCGTGGTGGTCATTTGGCTGATGTTATTTTCCATTATTAACGGCATACCTTCCTCTTTATAATGAAAGAAAGATCCGATCATTTATATCAAAAAATGGCATTTTGCTTTGAATATCAAAATACCACCTCTTATTGGAAAACCCTTTATATTTCTATTTAATAAATATTTAAAAACGAACATTTGGATTAAATTAATCCTTGAATTAGGTACACATGGAAGCCGGAGACTGGTGATATATGACCTTAATGAAATTTGCTTACTTACTATTACTACTAATTGATACTTATGTAAGTGATTATGGATATTTATTTTCCACAACATTCATGTACGAATCCAAAACACTACAACTATATATTTGAACTTCGCATGACCGAAGGGTAGCGGTTCAAAGCCGATAAGAAAGTTAGTTGGCCGGTGACTGGTACATTTACCCTATACTTTTTTAATTTAATTCGATTTCCGGGTGTAAAATTTTATCTGATTGGTTGAGTTTTACATGTTTTTTATGTAGTAAACTTTTAAAGGGTGCTATAACGGTGATATACAGAAACACAGTATTTGTGCCACATGAAATAGCAAATCGCTCAGTCCATTGTTATAAGTCAGTGGCGTAGACGCTAATTGAGCAATAAGCATTCATTTCTCCTAACAAATTTACAGAAAATGTTTCGCAGGACTTTTATTCATTTAGTGGCCGAATAGAGTTATTTTCAGATACAGCACTTTCATGTGTGCCGTTGTAGACCGCCAAAAATGCATACAAATTCTAATGAAAAAATATCCAGTAATTCCTAAGAAAAAATTCAGGGCTACCCTAAAAAGATCTTTTGCGTGTTAAACACTGTGGAGTTTCAGATATTCAATTCTATTTTAGAAAATTGAATTTTATAGACAGGCTATACCATATGCCTGCGGTAATACTTAAGCTACAATAAAATAATAAATAAGTAATAAACTCTGTGAATAATGTAAAGTTGCTGTCTCATTGTCACGCTGAACATAAGAATTGGCATAGTTCTTTTATATTTTTGTTCTTTTCTCTCTCTTAGGTTTGTTTAAAATTCTTTAATTTTTTTTTTTTTTTTTTTAATTTACAAAGATTTTTTTTCTTACCTGAATATGAACATAACAATTATCGATTTGCTAACAATATTGTTAAAAAATCGTGCAACTCGTTAAAGTGTTTTTAAGTGAATCAATTTTATTATCTTATACTGTTATTTTTGTATGATTTGCACTTTCGAAACTTTGGTCTTTGTTTATAGTTGTTATTTGTTTTCTTTTGTTTTAATTTATTTAAAAAAAAAGTCTTAATGAACACTTTATCTCATCTATAGAAGTTTTGACCACTTCGACTGGCTTCTAGCATTCCCGTATAGCTTTACGGTTGACACATTTTCATATTATCATATTCCCAGACCTCGGCTAATGGTATATCTCTGTTGTTATTTCACCTAAACTTCTCATTCCTATTTTCTAACACTTTTATAACAATTATTTTCTACTACCAACATATAACTCGGATTTAATGCAACAGAATATTGCAGAATTTTTGTTTCCTAATAAATGAAAACCAAATAGAGGAAATAAAATCGTCATAACAGATACACGTTTGGTTATTTTTTCAATATGTATATATAACAAAACTAACCCGCTTTTATGGCACTATACCCTTACTCCGGTAATGTGACAGAACAATGTTCTTTATTGACATTTGAAGGGTCCGAAGGGCAGCCCTACAAATTGTTGCTTGGTTATATTTCGTCTGTCACGAACGTACTTCTTGACTCCTTAAGTGTACAAGTCCTATAATATATGTATGTACATTGTACATACGAGTGTCAATAATTATTTCGTGCTGTGTGTAAACAAGCTACGCTCCCAACAAATATAAATCAGGGCGTTTAGGGTGGAACAGTATGAAGGAAATTCCTCAACCCACCACGCTTTGCTTAATTATTTTCTGCCAAAATCGTATTTCCAGGAAAGCCTCTTTTAGGACAAGGTCTTTTGTTTCAGATCCTTAGTTTTTTTTTCTTCGATGATTTATTATTCTAACTTTATGATGTTGTACGGAACATGTTGACTTTCGGAAAGGTAATATTTCTCAACGACGCTTTTGTGTTGATTTTGTCTTTGAAGCGGTAGAATGAGTAGGGCGTTTATAAGTCAATGGAAAGGACAGGACTTATTTTTTACTTTAGAAGTAATGGTGGAATGTCAAAATTACCATTGCACAAGATCCAACATTCAGCATTTCTGGTTTCCTTTTTCAAATTAACGAAGTCCTGGAATATTAAGATCAAATTTAAATTAATTCAACCTGGAACGACCGCAGCACCACAGGGATTTTCCAATTAAGCTGTTACAGGCGAGGAGGCTTTCAGTGCGTGCGTAGTGGGTAATATTGGGCACTTTCCTTTTCAGAAAAACTTATACTTTTACATAGAATTTTTCCAAAATTCTACATTGTGCAATACCAGTTTATTTGTAGCACAATTGCACTCATATTAAAAAGTACCAAAACCGATTGCAGTTTCCGTTTGTCTTTTTAATTGTTATTCGCATAATTCATTTTCAATTGTTTGTTATAAACTAAACTTTTGCGCTACTCTGGCATTGCTGATTTCATCTCAAATCAAAATTTGCTATTGAGTTTTTCAAATGTGTTCTATCTCAGTACTTTATTTCTTCTCTATTCGACTCATGGGTTGTGATTGGAACATTAATGCTTTTTTTTTATTCCTTTAATATTAGTTTTATTAAATGCGATACTTCAAACCTTCATGAAATATGGCTCCTATATAATACTTACCATAAAAGTGATAAAAGCTTTAGTTACCGTTGGGTCTGGAGAATTAATTATAGTTATTTATTTCGAAAGAATTGTCTCTCTAAAGAATAAAAGCACTATCCATTCATGTGCAACCATTTTTCCTTACTAATTTTTCAAAGAAATACCAAACGTATTTTTGTTTTGCTTAATTTCCATTTGGGAGTAAAAGGATAAGCTCAATACATGTTTTGTAATATAGCTGCAATTGATAACTGCAGCTAGATTATGGCATTTAGGTGGACAGTGTAGCGGTATGAAAAAATAGATATGTGTGTTTGTGTTTAATGCTATATTTATTGAATAATTCTTTTGCGAAAATAAATAAATAATAAATTCACTACAATTTAATTCTGTTCATTAATTGCTCGATTGCATGTGTAGTTATTATGCCGTATTTTGGCATATATTCAACTAAATGCAATTTGTAGCCTTTTCTAAAGTTTTTACGCTTTATCACTTATTTTTTAATTCACTTTGAGCTTATTTTAACTTAACTAATTAATTATTTTGTTTATGCAAGAAATTTATTTAAATGACGCAGTACTTAGTATCACACAATACTTATCTGAAATCCAAATCCAACAAAAAACTTTATGTCCCTTGCCAGCACTAATTCCACACCAATTTCCAGCATATATAATAATGTACCTTGAATTGCCACTTTTTATTAGATGCTTAATTGCTGAAAAATGAATATTTACTGTCAGTTGATCGGATGCTAGTACTTGCATATATGATCGCTTGAAAAAAAACTGAGAGAAAACTTGATTTAAGTTACACTCTTGGATCTTATGCTTAGGCATGTGTGATCGCTGTCAAAAAACTGAGAAAGATTTTAGGAATTGCCCCCTTTTTATAGGCTCTAAGCGGCCATTACGACATACGTTCCACAAGAAAAATGCAAATTAAGCATATTTTTCGACTTTGCTTGACTTGTATACTTATGTCAAAATGTGCCAATTTCCTTCAACTAATTTATTTTAAATTATCCATGAATTTTCGTAATTTATTTTATTAAATATTTTAATTTTTCTGAAATTTATCAAGATGGCGGCTCCCTGCCATATTATGACAATTTCCACTGTGGAAAGCAAATATTTCTCATTTTTCTTGCATCTCGTTTCCACTTCTTTCTCTTTCCCACTCATTATGGGAATTACTTTCACCTTTTTTATTAAATTTCTAATTAACTGGTGAAATTCGCACCTTCTAAGCCAGCTCAATAGGTTACACGCAGTCGATTTCATCTAATTGACTTTCTCGCGAGTCAATTTGACAGTCGAGATCGCGGTATTTTGTTCGAAAGTGTCGGGTTGGTTTGTGTCGTTTTTCTCGGCAAATTACGGATTAATTATACAGGTAAGTGTGTTTTATTATTTTCTAAGTGTTCCTGACATGGAGGATATACATGCAGAGGTGACTGGAGGAATCAGAAAGAAATTGAGGGAAGTATGAATACTTAGTAGATTTGCTTTTAATTTTTTTTTTTATTTTATTTTTAGCTGTGCTCAACAATATAGTTGCACGTTATGTAAGTACATACGAGTATCTGTATCTAGACCGAAGATTTTATAGCGAGTTATATCTTTTAAAAACTTTTGATTTTTGAAATATTTCTTGTACTAACTTTTTTTTTGTTCCGTGGGTTGCATATAAATATTTCTAAAAAGGACAAGAAAAAAAAACCCACAAAGATTCAGTTTTGTCCATCAATTTGAATAAACTTATCTGGTCAACGATATCCACAATCTGCAATCCTCACTGTGAACTGCGTGGACATTAATATGTCTAATATGTTTTATACGTCTACTCCTAGGCATTAGTTTTTCTGAAATAAATATAAAAATTCATTAATAATTACCAAATAAAACGAAAATATAGTAAACTTACCAAAACTCCTAGCATATTTCAATGTTTATCAAATTTGATTGCCATAAATTACAATTACGTCAATCAGCAGTTTGTGGCATACTCAGAATTGGAATGAATGAAACAAGCATAGCCTTACCAGGGCAAAGCTTTGATTAGCATCTTCCACCAGAGTCTAATCTGAGTTCTCCCATCCTGCAGAAAAGTCTAATTTTGTTTTCCTTTATATAGAAGTTTAATTCTCTCAATGTATAGAATAATAGAATATAAACATCCAAACTTCTCAAAGATTAAATTCTACATGCCTCCACTGAAGCAGAAGTCTAATTCTGCTCCACGGTAGCACACATGTAAGTAGAAATATAATTTCGTTACACTGCAACACATACGTAAGCAGAATTCTAAATCTGCCCCTCAACTGCACGCACACGTAAGCAGAAGTCCAATTCTGCTCCTGTAGTACACATTGAAACAGAAATACAATTCTGCTACGGCCGCCCCGTGCTCACTGAAACAGCAATGTTATTCCGCTACGACTGAAGCATAGACAGAAGCTTTTACTCAGTTGTGTTTACACACTTTGTGGAAGTAAAATTGCTCACAATTAATAAACTCTTCTTCGTAGTTTTTCAGCCATAGGGAGAAAGCAAACGACACTGCTTTTCATTTTATATTAAATATTCATTTGTTGTTTGAATTTTTGGATTTGTACTAAACTCGTAAAGCATTAGTAGATTTAAGTTATATTTTTGACAACAAGGCTAGAGATTGACTTAGTTTTGAGCTGTCATATTTGGGCTTAGTATGCTTCGAATTGGTTATAAAATATTTATAATTTCGAGCTCTTTGAGAACAAAATAAATTTTAATCACACTGAATTGGGCTTTCCGATAACCGGTTATAAACTATCCTATGGTTCCTAATAAATTCCAGAATGGCACTGTTCTGTTTTTATTGTCAACAAAATCAGTATCGGACCCTCATTCAGTCAGTTTCATTCAATCAGTTGGACTTGTGCGAGTAGCACTCCAAAATATCTAATTCTCAAAAACATCAAGATATCTGTTATTTATTACCTAACCAATGATAGCAATAAAATGTCCCTATATTGTACTGTCATTATATCCCAATATTACATTCACAAATTTTAACTGAAATCCTCTACAAAACATAAATTTTTGAAAATACCACCACCATACCATCACAAATACTTGAATCTTGAAAATGAAAGGATTCTACATAAAAATTTATTAAGCAAATTTAGCTCCAGGATGTTAGGTCTTATACGGCTCGAATGATTAGAATGGAGGGCTCCCCTTATCCTCATCCATGACAAGTAAAATCTTTGGTACAATGTTGAATCCTATTGGCTTTTAAGCTTTAGATAGTGCGAAGAATCTAATCCCAATGAGATTGAATTTTCAGCTGCGTGAACTTGGATTGTAGATAAGTGCCCTGACAAATAGTATCACTTCGATGTAGGCAGGCTGTTGACAAGTGCGGATTGCGTTGAGGGATTCGGTAATATTTATGTAAAGCTAGCTATCCTAATTTTATTGATATTGCATGAATTTCTTTATTTGACCTATTAAATGTGTTGGGCGACTTAGCGAGTCAAGTATATTTCCCTACATTGTAAGGTTAATAGTAAGTAAGTAATTGCGGTAATATACATTGTGTATACAAGGCGAAAACGAAATAAAGAGATGGATGAATGAGTATGACTCATTGAGAGGTTATATCCGTGTTTAGTTTTCGATATATAATATATTTCCTACATTTATTCAATTAATTGCAAACGCTAGCTAAAAATAAGTTCAGAATTCATAAGCTTGCATGTAAATATGTGTTTACATAGCGACCTAAGAAAAAAATGTACTAGAGCTCTTAATTGTACAACATTTATTATAAATTTTACGAAAAATTGACAACTCAAGAAATTTTAAATTAGGCAATATTTACATATATACAAAAAAATTTATACGAAACGGTTACACTTCAAATAACAATTAAAGAAGTAGCTAGTTATTCTTGCTATGCAAATTGTTGTTGCTCTGTCAATTATTGTTGTCATGAGCTTTGAATGCCGTTCATTGGTGTCGTGCGCAAACAATGGCTATATAAACCGCAATCTGATTTCACTCGCTCTCTCTTTATACCCTAGATGAAATCCATAGGGTATACTAAGTTTTTCATTCCGTTTGTAACACCTCGAAATAATGATGGTAGAGCAAAATGGATTGGACACCCATTCATAATATTAAAAGTTATTTTGATTTTTGCATGTACGCCCGTCTATCCGTCTGTACGTTCGTCCATCTGTGCGCACGATAACTCCAGAACGCGTATACTTAGAGAGCTGAAATTTTGTACACGGACTTTAAAAAACAAAGTAAAATTAAGTTCGACAAATCGGGCAACTCCTTCGTGGGGTTGCTATACAAAACTTTCATTTTCCACTATATATTTGGACACTGCCTGAGAACGCATCGATATACAGAGCTGAACTTTTATACATGGTATTTTAATTGTACTAGGAAATAAAATTTTAAAAAAGGACTAAATCGGGCAACTTCTTCTTGGTGTTGCAATAGAAAAATGTAGGTTTCTTACGTATACTGTGAAAACGATCAGTCCACGACATTTTTATTGTACTAAAAACTTCTTCAGAATACGAAATCCTATAAAATTGGTTATAATCATTTTTTCTGTCTGACACACCGTTCTAGAAATATATGCGAAAAACCACTTCAAAAATCAGACTTGAACAGAAGGGTGACAATACGAAATTTCATACGAGCATTCATCTAGGGTATCATAAGAATTGGTCTAAGATCAATTCCACTTTTTTACTTGTTCAGTTTAGCAGTGCAGAGATTAACTTGGAAACTTTCCTTGTGTTATTTCCTACTGTTCTAACTGTTATGACTGTATGTTTAAGATAAACGCACTTCTACTTTTCTATAAGTTTATTATAATGCACAACTTGATCTAATTAACTTACGTGCTTATTATCACTCTACTTGATTTGTGCTATAATACGTTACATATGTACCATATACAATATGCTCCTTTTTATTTTCTAAAAATTATAATAACAATAACAATCCAATTTTATTCCTATACCAAGAATAAAATTGGATTGTTATTGTTATTATAATTTATAATTCAATTCAATTTGTTATTCATATAAGAAGAATATAATTATGTAATATCAGATGTGAAAATTATTATTTCAAATAAAAAGTTTATACTCTTATAAAACATTCATTATTTCAAAAGTGAAGGAAATTCACAAATATAACTTTCGAAACAGTAATTAGGTTTTTTAAGTTGCGACAATCTTTCAGGAGGTTTACTTATCATACCATATCTAGTTATATATTGGGGATTACACTGGTCTCCCAAAGTGAGGCTTTGTTTATGCAGTATTGAATCATTTGTAGTTTTATTAGTATGGTTTGATTTTCTTCATATACATGCAAAGAGACAAGCTGTTCGGTCCATCATCGAACCATATGTAATGCATCTGTAATCATGCATCATTGAAGCATATAATTGCATATAAATCATATGCACATTTCCGTAATAGGAAAATGATACCAAGATTACAACTAACGTTTGTAAACCATTTCAAAAGCTAAAACTCGGAGTTCAATTAACTCCTCGAATAAACAAAAATTAAAATACAATTTACATACATACAGATTTGTATGTAATCACTTTTGTGTGAATCATTCATACCTTGTTATGAATGAAGTAATATAAAAGCGCATCAGATTACAGCACAAGCAGAAATAAATTATGTATGTGTAGTGCAACAAATTTATCAAAGGCAGCAAAGAACGTTACTCACGTCAGGTCACCGTTTCTTTCATAATGATACGATGAGAAAATTATTGAATGTAGGTAGCTTTAAGAAATTAATGTAAATAGATTACTTTGCAATAATTAGCGATTATAAATACGGTAGCATTAAGAAAGAAATTAAGAATAAAGTTTTGACCATTAACTGGTAAAGTACAAAGCTTATTCTTCAGAACGCAGCGGCAATTAGCCAGGCGTTCTCCTTCCCTAAGATATAGAGGCTTCTTAGCCCGTTATCTTCATCATAGAGATATTGAGGCACTCCAGCCAAATATCAAGTAAGAATTGAGGCATTCAGCCAGATCAATAGGTAATTCTCATTTCTTTGCCTTTCATGAATATTGAGGCGACACGCCATATATTCGGTATAGTAATTGATTAATTTAATCATGAATAGAATATTGGACAGTGTAAAGGAAAACATAACGTGGCGACCCTGCCCACAAACAACCCAAATGAGATGCACCCAACTACCTGATTCCTGCAAATAAATCAAAATATTCCACAAATAATCAAATTCACAAATGAAAAGATTCACAATACTTATCGCATTAAGTATCCTCAATGCTCCTCAAAACTCCAGCAATCATCGCGAGGATATTCCGCATAATAATCCACCTGAAAAAGAAAAAGACATTATTACAATAACTAATAAAAAACAATAAATAATACAAGACGTACCGAAAGTACATGTACCGCGGTATATATACAATTTGACTTGTCCTCAAGTTAACATTACGTCAAACGGACGATTTCGCCTCAGCAATTGGTACAAATGTTGCTAGGGCAACACCGTGAGGAGTCCATCACATCACCGCCCTCGGCACCTATAAAAAGGCGACGCGGCGTAGAGAAATCACGGGTTTCGAAATCAGAGTTGATCTGATCAAATCCTAAACTTTGGATTCTGTTCTGAACTAAAATCCCAATCTAAATCAAAAGTTAATTATGAATTCCAAAAACAGAAGTAAATTCTGAATTCTAAAACATGAGTTAATTCTGGGTCCAAAACAGAAGTTGATCCTGGCTACTAGAGTCCCACATACAGGAGTTTATCCAAAACGCTATTCGAATTGAGGTTGACTCAAAGTATTTCGGCTAGGAGTTGATTTTACAAACTGCACAAATTGAGGTTGATTCAAGCAATTCTATATAGGAGTTAATCCTGACCAACTCAGAATCTAGGCCTACTACCAGAAGTTAACTCTGCAACGCTCAAAGACGGAAGTTAATTCTGAAATATTGTATTATATTACTGCATCCCACACGTTAGCGTCTCAATTCGCACGGAAAGGTACACACACGATATAAATCACAAGTGGTACTCTACTACACGCACGCAGTAGGCATACAAATTTTTATCCTGCCATATCGACCTAATAATGTTGCAAGGACTGCCCACACATACAGGCAAATTGCAAAGATGCCATATTGTCAAATATATTGCCCACACGTAACAGCATACTTCATGTTGGGCGATATGTAAGTTATTAAAACTCAAACGATATTTTTGACGTTTAAAATATTATATAAGGCATTTCAAATTTCCATGAAAACTTCTTCTTCTTTACTGAAGTAAGAAGAAAGGGCAGGAGACCTACAGCGAATTTTAATTTGATATTGGAGTTTTTTAAACCAGTTATAAATTTTAAAGTGAATTTTTACATTGAATTATTCTCGTTAAATTTTATTGAATTTTAAAGTAGTATTAAGTCTGAATTAATAAATTTTTGGAATATTAGACGTAAGAGAGTTTGAAATAACACGTAACTTGCGTGATATTGAAGTAAATACCTACTGATTTTTCAACCAGTACCAGTAATTATACTGGTGAAAAATATTCAGTAAAAACTCAAATTTCTTTACTGGTACTTGAAAATTACCAGTACCAGTAAATTTATTGGTACTGGCGAATACCAGTAAATCACCAGTAACCACCAGTAACCACCAGTAACTACCAGTAACAACCAGTACGCCAGTAAGTTCCAGTAATAACCAGTAACCCCCAGTAAACACTAGTAACCTACCAATAACAAGAATTAAATACCAATTGATCTACTAATCTGATAAATGCAGAAGTCTCATTGTTATTACACGTTAAGTTGGTATTATTTAGCGAAAAGCCATTGTTCTTTCTTTATTCTGTTTAAAATTACGTTAATCCTTATAGTCCTAACCGATTTAAATGTAATGTGTTAAAATTATATCGCAGGCTTAATAATATGACTACACTTAAGCTGTGTATAGGAATGTTATATATGCACCTATATACTATCAACAACATGGAATATCAGCAGGCACAATTTCGAAAAATTGATACTCATGAAAGCAAAGGAACACATGAAAGATGATATTAGCGAATGATTAATGTATAACTGGCAATTTTCCCAATATGGAATAATGAAATAATTTCATGTAAAACACACCTAAGTTGAAAATATTTTTGTTAAATAATATATGATGTATATAAAAATGAGTATTCTGTTTTAATAATTCATTCATTTATCAGATTGGTGGATAAATTGGTATTTAATTCTTGTTATTGGTAGGTTACAGTTGTTTACTGGGGGTTACTGGTTATTACTGGCGCTTTCTGCAGTACTGATTGTTACTGGTAGTTACTGGTAATTTACTGGATTTCATCAGTACTTTTTAATTAATTTAATTATTTTTTTTTTTAATTTTTAAGTACCAGTAAAGAAAATTGAATTTTTAATGAATAGTTTTCACCAGTATGAGTACTGGTATTTACTGGTACTGGTACTCACAATCATACTAACAATTAAATTTTATATTTATGAACTTGACAAAACTGAGTTATCTTTTACACCCAGCACCCCTCCTGCAGCACACTAGTACACAGAATTTTCCTTTCCTTTTTTCAATATAATAAACTTTCGAATCCTATAGATACAGTTTAAGATTCGTTAGAGACTTTGCAGTTCTTGTGTTCTTTCACTCTAAGATTTTTTATTTTCTAACCTTTGCATATATCTTAAAATTAGGTAGACTTTTTGAGCTGATCTGATTTGTCATTGGAATACGAGTGCGTAGTTTCCGTAACATTAATAATTCGTCCAGAATAGTCTTTGTCTAATGGTGCAGCTCTATATATTAGTAAGGCTAGAAAGGCATGCTTATAAAAGCTGAAGACTAAACTTTTTTATGGATTGGAAGGATCTTTCTGGAAGACCATTGCACTGAGAATAAAGCGGAGAACTAGATACGTGCTCAATACCCCATTCTTCTAAAAGCATTTTCGATTGCGCTGACGAAAATTGGGACCATTGTGTGAAACTAATTTGCTCTGAATACCGTGTCTTGAAAATATTGACTCATCATACGATAACTCAAACAAATCGCAACCCATAATTTCCCATGGATTTCCTAGTATGGGTATAATAAGAGAAGCTCATATCTGTTAGAGTTCTGATACGGCATGCATACTTGACAAGAACTGACTTTATTTTCAATATCTCTGGATGGACAGAAGACCAATCCTCTCGCTCTGCTCTTGCTTTATATAATCTTTGGATGCCCTTCGTGTATGAGTTCTAAAACAGTTTTTCTAATTTTAAGGGGAATTATTTCACTTTTATTTTTGAATAAAAGATCATAAACTACAAAAGTCTCATCGTATATTTTCCAAAAAGGTTTAGTTGCATCCGCAATGTGTCTGCCGTGATCTGGCCAACCTTGCAATCATTGATTCTTTAACAGCTGAAGCTATTCGTCACTAAGATTTGCTGTCTTGATTTGCTCTAGTCGTTTTTGTGAAATGGCCAAAGATGCTTTAAGTAGACCAACATGAGTTTGAAGTTCACTATCTAGGTCTTCTTCTATTTCTGGAAGAGATGCTCTAGATAAAGTATCTGCAATGGAGAGAAGTTTTCCCGGTTTATAAGTAACTTCAAAATAGTATGCTTGTAAATTAAGTATCATGTGCTGAAGTGTAACTGGAACATTAGCTACAGCTTTTTTAGATAATGAAACCAAAAAATTTGTGATCAGTTCCAGCTTGATATTTATATCCATATACTGTCGGAATTGTGTTCATCCTAAGTCAATAGGATAAAGCTCTTTTTCAATTTGAGTATAATTTCGCTGGGAAGATCTCAGTGTTCTGGAAGTACATGAGAGTGGTCGACTATTTTCACTGGTATATTGATGTTATAATATGCCAAGACTGGGGCATTAGAATGAAATAGTTTTCTTTTAGTAATGATTTGAGGGGCATTGTTTCATTAGACAAGTATAAGTATAAAGGGTCCTGGGTAATCAATTAGACCTAAAAAATGTTGTACGTCTTTAACGGACTTCGGATTAGACATATTTTTAATAGGTTTTATTTTTTGGTTATCAAGTCTGACACCGTTTCGTCAAATATGTGCCAAAAATGCACAACAACCTCTTAAGGCCTAAACGAGATTTATTTTTATTAAATTTTATATTTGCTTGTTTCGCCCTGCCAAGAAGCATTTTAAGACGAAGATCATGTTCATCTTTTGATTTACCCCATACCAAAATATCATCTCATATACTGAGGCATCAATATCACTAAATAGGTCTGTCATTATTTTTTGCAATATTTCAGGGGACACTTTCAACCCATATGGGAGCCTTGAAACTTTGTACCTGCCAAAGAGAGTAATAAAAGTGCACAAGTTAGAGCTATACTCATCTAATTTAACCATCCAAAAACCCGAGCTTGCCTCAAGTGTTGAAAAATATAATGCAACATTTAGTTTTGTTTTGATATACTCCATATGGCAACGGATATTGAGATCTAAGAAGTCCCATGTTTAAATTTCTAGCGTCCAAGCAAAATCATAAAATGTTTTCAATCGAGGTGTGTTTAGGCACTTAATGGAACATGTTCGAATTATGTAAAACCCTCATTATTAAATTGGGGCTAAAAGAAAGCAAAACACTTGTTTAGCAAATATTCCACAAATATATTTATTTAAGTTTTAACAGAAAAAATACGTTATAAATTACAATATCCCGACGCGTTTCGCCTTAGTGAGGCATTATGAAGGGCTGGCTACTGAAAAAGTTTGATGACTTATGCAAATAGGCTTGATTTAAGTACCGGAATCCTGTCTGAGAAATCTATTTGATCGTTCACTAATACATTGCCATTAGCCATATATCGAAAACTTCACATTTATCAAGTATAGGCCAATTGCTTAGATTATGTAATAGAAAAAGATTGTTGATGATTGTATTATGATTTTCTGTAGCAAGATGTGTTGAGACACCCGATTTAGGCTTCCTAATTTTATATATACCTGTTTTTTCTATATCTGAAACTTTATTTTTAATTTTATTGTTAACCACAATTCTTTTTAAGGGGGGTTACCACTGAAATCTTAAAAAACACGAAAAGTTGATACAAATTTGCTGCAAATCTGTGCGTACTATCGATAAAAATTGCACATAGTTAGAGAAAAAGCATAAACTTATTTAATGACGTATCAAAAATAAAGATTTCGGGGTTTTATATGTATTTAATTAGCTTTAGAAAACTCTAGAATTCATGAAATTTGGAAAGTTTGGTACATCAAATAGATACATTTGTACATGAGTATGGAAGATCTTGGTCTGTAAGAGGCAGTGAGGGAAAGAAAACCAGTAAAAAAGTTTTGGTTACTAATATATTTTCGTTTGAAAGTTGATATTTTCAGAGACGAATAATTACCATAATTATGACATTATTTAAAAAAAAGTTCAATTTGTAACAAAAACCTAACCTTTTTCTGTTTATTTTGAAAAACTCAAATTTTTTAGTGCAATGATAAAGGAAATAGAGTCAATAATGTAAACGATGGTAACGGCAAAGATTTCTTGTTTGTATATATTTTGCATACAATTTGGTGTTTTTAATTCAATTTATTATCGTCAGATGGAGTAAAGTGCTTTTGGACAGCTTTCTTTATTTTGAAAGCATAGTGGGCTGTAGCTGCATGCTCGGAGAGTGTGTGCCGCCATTTTCTGCATTAGGTATATATATATGTGTGTAGATTTCCCGGAATATTTTAATTTTTATCATTGGTAATTTGTTATTTTTACTTTTGAGGCGAGAAATGTTTTGGCAGTTCTATTCTGGTTATAGGTAACGAATAGTGAGTAACTATTTTTTTAATCATGGAACGTATTAGTAAAACTCGGGACAATAATTATGGAATAAAGAAGAGAAAACTGAATATTGTTAGATATGTAAAATGTGTAAATTGCAAATTTGTGAAATTTAAATTTGAGTTTATGAAACATGAATGATTTTGATGAAATTTTGGAGGAAGGTTGGCTATATTATAAATAGTAAATAGTAGAAAGGACAAAATGGAACTTTTTAAAGTTTTGAAGAGTTGTGTTTTGAATATTTGTATGTAATTTAGAAAACTGAACGAAAATTGATGAGGTGTAGTGAGTTGTTAGATTATATACAGTGTGTACCAATTTTTTACTTTGCTTCAATTTTTGTATGGAAAAGGGGCGGGCGGGTATACTTTTTCTACTATAACATAATTTAAAATCGATTACCTTTCTAGCGACTATAATTACTACTACTATTAATTTATGTATGAATTGTTTCCAAAATGCGATTTTCGAAGGTGAAGCATTTTTACAAATTACAAAGAACTTGTGTCGACCCATAAAAGTATCGACTTTGTACCAATGACATCTTTCTTTTGAAATTCTTTTCTTATACTATACGAAAGAATCTGCTGACGAATATTTACGCGATTTAATATATATTCCAGTCAAAAGAAACTTCGTTTTTACAAATGTTTTAAAAGAGCTCATTGCACGAAAATTATTATTTGGATTATATGGAACGCTCTCAGGTACATGCAATGCCCACTTGATCGGATTAATCGCCCTCTTTATATAGCGATTATAACTTTCGATTAGCCCGTTCCCTCTAAAAGCTCCAGCTAATGTCGTTATGTGATGATTTTATCAATGTAGTATCGGTGTCGCCTAAATTCATTTAAAGAAATATCAGTTCTTCTACAAGTACCGAAATAAATAGCTAATTCATCCAAAGCCTTTATAACGGGTCTAATTTATACTCCCTTTAGAATGGGCTCGTCCGTTGCTTCAGAGAGCTGTTTTTGGTATATTTATTCGCCGTATTTTACGCATGTTTTGAAGTAAATTTTGACACTGCTGCCTCCTTGAATAGGTAAACTAGCTGACCTTTCTGGCAACCAAATATCTTCACGGAGTAACGCTAGCATTTTTTTGAGTTCGAGAACTGTGGCTCTCACAGCGAATTTCTGTCGCAAAGAATCAATTCATTCTTTGAATACCACGTCCCGCGTCAAATTTTAAGTGAATTGGAATATGAAATGGGTAGAGATAAGAGCTTTGTAGACCAGAGCAAAAATTTGCCTTTGTGAGACCCCTTCTGAAGAAGAAGACTGTCGGAGATTTTTTAATCTAATTGATTTCTCTATTTCCTGACCTACGCTTAGTCGTACTACCAAACGCGAATTTCTATGAAATGTCTCCTAACGGTTTGATGGTTTGTTCTGGTCTTCTCTTCGTCTCTCTATCTGCACAATATCTTTATACTGCATTAACATAGCGACTACGACAACACTATTTTGTATTCCATTATTGTGTTTCAGATCTGTTCAGGAAAGCACAAAAGAAAATTTAACTGCACAGCAAAGAATTTTTGCTAATATAAATGAAGAAAGATTTTAAGTCGGAGAAAGGAATGCCAACCCAAATATTGAGGATTATAGCGAAATAGATTCATACACAATTCTGATAGAAAAAGAAAATCAGGATAAAGATATGAACGAAAATACCATGGCGGGATTTCGATTGGTAGATTTAAGGTACTTTTCGAATCAATTGAAAATCCTGAATGAACATTGCAATACACAGTGTGGCACAATAAACAATTTAGTACCCATAAAAGAAGACGAAAAGGGGTTTATTTCAACAATTTACTTTAGACTTTGGATGAAAACAAAAAAATCTGATGAAATAAATTCAATTAATTATAACGCAGTACTTGGTACTATAAGTGGGGGATCTGAATATGGTCAACTTAAAGAATTCACATCAACATGCAACATTCCCTGCATTTCAAACACATTTTCTAATAATTATCAAAGAAAAGTTCGTGAAGCATGGATACGAACTGCTAAAGAGTCAACTGTTCAGGAAGAAATTGAGTTTGAAAAACAAGGTGGAGATATAGGCGAAGATGGAACTCCCTTACTTACAGTTGTTGTGGATGGATGCTGGGCGAAGCGATCATATAAGGGTAAATATTCATCTCTGTCGGGTGCTGTTTCTATCATTGCCTTTCATTCAAAATATATATTATGGATAAATGTCAAAAATAAATTTAGCTTTTTATGCGCTCAGTAAAGAATAGAGCAATCATCGTTATTTGAAACGTAGATTTGAGAGTTGAGTGATGATATAAACAAACACTCCGATGCACGTTTTCGGTGAACATGAACATTGTGCTTCTTACTTTTGCAACGGTGGAGAAGAATCATCTATTTCGAAACTAGTTATATTGCAAAATGATAATCTTTTTGAAAGACTGCAAACAATTTTCTCGAATCTTTCTCGACAATCAAGAATGTTAATCCAAGAAAAAAACTCAAATATTGTGGAACAGTATCACTCTATTGCTGCGAAGTTTGTGGGTGGGAAACGAATTAACTATGCCTTTGAACAATCTTATACATACAGATGGCACGCTGCCCTTGTGCACCATAATAGTAGTCATGCCGTTTCCGAACTATATCATAAGCATTTAAATAAAAATCCGAATATGTTTGTAAAACGACTAGAAGAAGAGAGGATCATGCGTCAAAAGACCAAGGAACTGCAATAAAACGCAAGTTCAATTGTATTGGAATTGACAATTAATATGGCGCCGATAGTTGTCAAAAGCCAGATATCACAGATAATGAATTACAAGGAGCAAAGCCAAGTAACCGACACGGGATCAAAGTAATAGTAACAAGTGGTTAGAAATAAGGAGAAATTTTCTTACGAGCTCGAATTTTGGCAAAATTTGCAGGCGACGTACTGCAAAAGTTGGGAATTTAATCAAATGTATACTTTACACTAACATAATCTTACATCCCGGCAATTATGTATGGTAAAGCAAATGAATCCAATGCCTTGCAGAAATTAGAGACTCAATGCGGTATCAAAATTAAAGATTGCAGAATATTCATCGACGCTATAACAGCCAGTAGAAAGTGTAGTTCTTCTAAAGCAGATATTGACCTCCGACACTAGAGGATGTCACTGACATTTATCCTGCAGGATTTCTTACTAGTAGACTATAGGTAGTGCCTATACCTAGCCCCACATTTGTGATCCATAACATAGCTTTTAGTATATCATCTAATGTAAAATAAAACCATTTGATTTATTAATTTTCCCTACCTACTTTGTTTTTATGTTTTTAGTGAGTCAGTTGGTCGCCATATCTCCCCGCATATGGTTGGGTCGTGCTGTTGTAGTTTGCGGTCCCAAATACCGCAGGGCTTTATGTTCTTAGCGAGGCAGACGGTCGCCAAATCTCCTCGCATGGTCTTGTGTCCAACTGTTGTAGTATGTGGTCCGACATACCGCACGCGCACTGAAATAAAAGTATCAATTTTGTTCCAAGCAAACAAATCACAAAAGGATAATTAATTAGGAGAATTGTTAGCATGAATATTTGACTTTTCCTCGCTGAATCAAAAGTCAAAACTTCATTCTTTAGTTATAAAAAGTTAGAAACTAAAACAATTATTTTATCTATTGAAAATTGTTATATATACTTGCGGTCATATATATCATTTGAATATCAGCAGATCCTTCGTACTTACGATTTGGGCGGGCAGTACCCTGCAGAATCAGGATTGAGCAGTTCACATAGTATTGTGGTATTATAAGGACAATATTCATGTGCGAAGTTCCATGAGAAAGCTAAATAAAACTGTTTAAAAGCGTATTTGTCTGAATTTTTCGTTGTTGTTTTTCCAACTTCTTTCACAGCAAATCCAACAGTGACAACTGTCAAATATATTTCTCACGTTGCTTTCACTGTGTTTTAAATGCGACATTGTCAACAACAGAATCGCCAACATTGTTGTATTGCTGTGTATATGTATTTATATCTGAATAGTATTTTAGATTCGGAATAACTAATATTTTACTGGTGAATTTTAGTCCGGGAATTAAGACGTACTCAAAAGCTATGGCATTATTAGAATGATACGCCATATCAATGATATCATAGTTTTCTTAAATATTTAAATCTTCATAATATATCTCGCTACAGCTCGTTGTAAACCAGGACAACTATTTCAACACGAGTAAACATTCACTTCAGTGCAGAAACTCTGCACGAAGATACTCGATTGAACCAATTCACATCAATAACTTTAAACTATGATAATAAGATCTGTGATGAACAAAAAATTTACACAAGCGGGCACCAGTAAGTGATTTTGATAATTTTATTACATTAACTCAATTTAAATAAGCGAAACAACATCATGAGGTTCATTTCGCATTTTTGCAGAGCATTATTTCGTCTTATATTGCGAAAAGCAATGACATCCACTGTAGCGTCTATCAAGTACATAATTTTAAGTGTACGCAAAGTTTTAAGAAAATTCTCTACCAACATCTCGACTAAAATTCAGAAGTTAAAGGATTTCTCTGCCAAAAACTGACAGCAATACTTTTACCTTAATATATTTTTCGCTAAATTTAATTCAAACGTGTAGTAATTAGCTTAAAGAAATCTAGGCGAAAATTAGCATTTCCAGAATATTTATTATCACTCCTTTCATGAAATATCAGCCACTCTTAAGTGACTTCCAGGCTCAGATTTTTGCGGCAGCTGGCTGTTAGGTAATTTGCATAATATCTTACCTCTTCTGAAGAATTATCCAATTAATTAAACATTTAAATTTTAAATTTAATGACTAAAGTGATGATGGCTTGTGCTTAATTGTGGAATAGTTCATTTTAATTTTATTCTGCGGAAGATATTAATTGTTGTAAGTACCAGGAAATCACTTACTGGCGCTCGCTTGTGTAAATTTTTTGTTCATTACACATCTTATTATCATAGTTTAAAGTTATTCATGTGAATTGGTTCAATCGAGTATCTTCTTGCAGCGTTCCTGCACTGAAGTGACTGTTTACTTGTGTTAAAATAGTTGTCTTGGTTTACAAAGAGTTGTAGCGAGATATATTATGAAGATTTAAGTATGTAAGATCTATGATATCTTTGATACGGTGCATCATTCTAATAATACCATAACTTTTTTAATTGCCGGAGTAAAATTCACCACCAAAATATTAATTATTCCGAATCTAAAATATTATTCAGGTATAAATATATATGCAAATTTAAAATGTTTCACTCATTAAGCCCAAAACGCAATTAGAGTGACACAGCAATACAACAATGTTGACGATTCTGTTGTTGGCAATGTCGCATTTAAAACACAGTGAAAGCAACGTGAGAAACATATTTGACAGTTGTCATTGTTGGATTTGCTGTGAAAGAAATGCGAAAAACAACACCGAGAAATTCAGACAAATACGTTTTTAAACAGTTTTATTTAGTTTGACTTTCGAATATTTG
The DNA here is from genome assembly GCA_963924295.1 of Dioctria rufipes. Classification (NCBI taxonomy): domain Eukaryota; kingdom Metazoa; phylum Arthropoda; class Insecta; order Diptera; family Asilidae; genus Dioctria; species Dioctria rufipes. Next base: position 57,247,225 of record OZ002744.1, on the reverse strand, counting down.
TTTGTTTCAAATCTTCCGACTTCTACTTACCCGAATCTCATGGAATTTCGTACGTGAATATTGTCCTGATAACAATACAATGCTATGTGTACTGCTCAATCCTGATGCTACAGGGTACTGTCCGCCCAAACCGTGAGTAGGAAGGATCTTCCGATTTTCAAATAATATTCTAGGTCGAGAGTAGTAACTGGACATTGATTTAGTCGTGGGCATCCACCGTCCATAAAATACCGGATAGTACTGTTGACCACGCTGTAGTGTATTTAGGATGCAGGCTGTTTGAGGAGGCCCAAGATTATATATCTTTGAGCAGAGTAATATCTTTATAAGAGCTGTATATTCAGGAGTTGAACTGTAACTAATCAACAGGTAAAGAACCTTGCAATACGCACTGAGGACATTGGAAATGATGATATATTACCGCCCTTTATAAATGGCAACTCAAAATATACCTGCGTACTATGTAAATAGCAAAAATAGCAACCTAAGTTGTAAATTTATATATTTAAAACGATCGCTGGCATGCGGTCTACGGCACCGCAGCTATATATAACAGTTTTAAAAAGATTGTCTCATTTTCTAACTTTTTATTACTAAAGACCGACATCTTAACTTTTTATACAAATAAGAATAACTCAAATATTCATGCTAACAATACTCCTATTAATTTTCCTTTTCTTAAAATGGGCATTAGATTTAGGACATTATGCTGAATGTGTTATATAAAAGCATTTTTAATTAACTTTTATTCGACAACGTGAAAACAGTAGTTTTATTAATTCCACTTCAAGTATGAAATGCTTTGACTGCATCAATTCGGATATAACTAAAAGCTATCGCAAGCTCCATCCCTTCTCGATATCGCGTAGCATGCGCTCAGCACAACCCCAAATTCATACTATAAAATCTCAAATTTTATCTGCACGAGGATTTTTCTTCCACTATAAGAAAGTAAATGATACCTTCCTGGAATAATTTTCGAATTACCAGGGGTGACCACTACTTCACAAGCTCTCCTTATTTAAAACACTGATTATTTTATTCCCAGGCAACTTGGCTTATATTTATTTTTTATGTAAAACTGTAAGGGCCGTATTCACCAAGCCATTTAATTGAAATTTAATTTAATTTCTGTTTTAGTACTCGCGTTAGAGTGGGTTGTTGCCCACTTAAATTAGAATTAAAGTTATCTATGAGTTATTACAACATAAAATATCACAAATTTAATTTTAATTTAATTTTAAGTGTGCCCTAACCCTCTCTTACAGGAGTACTAAAATATAAATTAAATTAAATTTCAATTAAATGGCTTGGTGAATACGGCCATTACTCTTGTCCCATCATGTATCGGTATAATTTTTTTTAAATTTAGAAACTTTTTTTCTTAATCGAAGTTCTGCAAAATACAACTTAAAAGTGGACTTAATATTCCGCCTCCATAATTTACGGTGTGACCGTTAATCATCGCAAAGAAGAGACGGCTATGGAAAGTTTGTAATCTGGTAATTTTATATACATCCACCTACCTTGTATAATTATTTGATCGGAAGTTTCTACGTCTTGCAACATGTGCTCCTTTAATATAAAAGCAAGGTACAGCCCAATGTAGGGTGTTGAGCTGTTAACTCTTCAGACTAAAAGTAATTTTTTGAAAAGCATTGTGTGCAAAAATTCTTAGCACAATAGTTTGGGACACGTCACTCTTCACCTACGGTATTCAAACAGAAAAATAATAAGAAAAACTCTAGTCGGTTAAAGCGAAAATATGTTCTGGAGATACCCAAGTAAAATAGAGATTTGGTTTTAAAATTAAATTTTTTAGTCACTCAGATTTTTATGACATACTGACTTATGACATACTGACGTACTGACTGACTGGGGTATTTACTAGCAATTAAATATATGTACAAAAAATAAAAAAGAGATCTAAAAAAATCCACAATGGTAATTCAAAAATAAAAAATTTCCTAATCGAAATAAACTTAGTATACCCTATAGATTTCATCTAGGATATAAAAACTAAACTCAGATCTATGCATCGATTTGCCTTTCATGACTGACTCAATACGCAAAACTGATTACATATGGTTTAGTACTCCTAATATGGATTTTCATTGTTCAATGGTTGCAGCACTGCCCATTTGTCTGTCTTGACTGATCAGAACGCAATGTAGATTCGTATTCGCAGATTTCTATTTATACTACGCAAAATGAATTTGATTACAGAATCATTTAATATTTAGTACAAGTGTTGATGATTGAAATTTAACTTAATATCACTAATTGAACTTTCGCACAGTATTTTTGTTGTCTTCTGTGATTTTATGTTTTGTTAATGTTGTAAATTCATCACAGAATTCATTAGTCATATAATTGATTTTGACTTGGAGATCTGCTGGGACATCCAGATTTTAGGTGTTTATCACTAGACAGAATTCGATTTTATTTAAAACAGACAATTTTAATATGCTTTGCTATTTATATAATTTTTTTTTGTAAAATGTTGTCACTAGGGAACGGTTTTTGCAATAAATCAATGCGAGAGTGCAAAAATTAATTGAAGCTGCAAAATCTACTTGTAATAAGCCTTCAAGGTCAACGGACTCTGTATTATGAAAATGTGGCGAAATGTTTGACATTAACCTTTTACGAGGTGCCTACAATTGAAAAAACAATTTTCGTGATTTTGTGCGATAGCTGACAATTAAAGAAAATTTAGTGAATTGTGAAAGAAAAGTTCAAGATGTTTTGAGACCTGAAAAGGGAAATGCTGTTACTGAGAAAAGTATTATTACAACAATTAAAAAACTATTGGTATTGGTAATAATTTGCAGGAAAAGAGTCAGTGAGAAAAATTACCGCGGTAGTTGTCAAACCCAAGGCAACACAAAGTGCAAATAAAACAAAAGACGGAATCAATGCATACTTAGGTTTTGGAAATTCGAAATTCAGGAAAATAAGTTAGGTGAAAATTATAGCGTTAAAGTAGTAGACGGCAGATAACCGATAATTCGTATTAATAACTTGAACGAGAAAATAAATGAAAACGAGATTGCTAATTCTTTAACGCTTATATCTATACTACTTTTGTGGCCCCAGGAGTCTTGGGAGAGCTATGTATATTTTCTATGTGAAGAAAAGATAAATGAGGTAAGTAAGAAACAAAATAATAAGAGCCCAAGTAAAAGTGAAACTAAAAGTTTATTGTAATTTATTTTAATTCAAACATAAATGTACGAATGGTAACAACAGGTACCAAAGAAGGTGCTATTACTTTCAGTTGTTGTTGTTCGTAGCTTGCATTTAGGCATTTAAAACATTCTTGAAATTTGTAACAGTGCTGCAACTTACCGGCTGTAAGCATATCCGGGCTTTTCTTTGACCAACATATTTTACAAGACGACTTATGACTCAATGGTGTCTTTAGGTTTATACACAGATTATAATTGAACGTTGGATATTACCATAGATGGCACAAGAACTAGATGTCGCATGGCATACTAAAACAGAGTATACAGATTGTGAAATGGGTAGTGTATTCTGGAATGGACCATAACATATTGTAGAGCATGCCAAAAGCAAATATTTTTATAATAGCAGTTTTGTATACATTTAACCGACTTCTTCCATACTTCAGATACGAAAAAATATGAATCACTCGACGCATACATCATTTTAAATCTTGTGGTCCATTCCGGAATGGACCACCCCGCCATATAAATTTTGTATACTTTTTTGGTACTGTATGCGACATCTAGTTCTTGTGCCATCTATGATATTACCCATGTACCTTTTATTAGTTATTTCGCATATTTCACGTACTCCTTGGTCATCAAAACGAAGAGGCTAATTGCTCAAAAATGTTACAAGGTTAGCTGTTTACCACATTTCTTACGAATACCGGAATGCTGATCATTGGTTTGATTCACTCCAGCTGTCAACAGTAGTCCAAACAACCAATTCAACTCGTTTTCATGGTCCTGTTTCCATGATCTATGCTTTTTTAGTACTTTCTCCGTGTTGGCTGCTAGGTCTACTCCTTTTTTGTTTCTTGTTCGTATATTTTATGTTTTTATACCTGCGATGTTCATGTGAGACATAAACGACATGAAAACCTGTCTGCTGAGCGCAGTCACCTTACGAAAACGATTAGTACTCACCGGTTCTCTTTCTATATGTATAGAATAGAGATAGCCCTGCAAGCATACTACTTGTTAATTAACCAGGTAATTATGCAGTACTCTTACCAGTTAGTTTTTTGTATATAAAAGATACGCTGCCTGGCCAAAATCACCCATTTACTTCAATTCATGTACATGCTTGTGACTCTCCATCTCAGGAAATCATTTCCTGAGTGCTGCGATAGGACAAACCAACGCAGGTTGGCGGAATTACATAAGAAATCTATGAGGCAATAATTTTTGGAAAGGAAATTGTAGTTGTATTCCTTTTGGCCGAGGCAAAATTTACTAAACACCAGTATTTGTTAGCTGAAGACTTAGTAAGCACAAAATTTGCAGCCAAACATTACGGTGAGAGGAAAATTCCCGGAAATTCCGCTACAAAGTCAGTTGACTATGGTTAACGGAAAAGTATGTAACAGTTCCACTAATGCAAAGTCGTCAAGGTGTTTTATTTGGGAGGGTAAGCCAACTGGGATTAATGACATCGACAGTTACCTTCAGAGTCATGTGAACAAAGATCTATATACTATTCCTTAATCCGACTTAATAAATACACTTTATGTAAGCCCCGATCCGTCGATAACGGGTTTAAGAAATCTACCGCGAAAGAAGAAAAATTACCATGTGTGAGGATCTATTATCATTATTACTATAAAAATATATTTGTAAATAAAACAGACATTTTAAAGACATTTTTTAGGATACTAGGTAAACTGCTACGACATAGAGACTTAAGGTTAAAGGTCATTAGCCAAAAGTATGGACAATATTATTATTAAAAATACTTTTTTCATTTATCATACAAAAAAACAAGTACTTTTTTTATAAGTCCATTAAAAAACATTAACGAATAAATCTTTTGTATGTTTCTTGGAAAAACCAATAGTTCTACAGAAGTGTGAAATACATAAAAATATTTAATATTTTTTATTAACTTCTATTACATATGTTTATACACTAGATGAAAACAAAAGGGCTTTAAAAAAACGTAAAATTAAGTTCGAAAATGGAACAAATCGGGTAACTCCTTCGTAGGGTTGCCATATAAAAATTTCGTTTTTCACTACATATTTGGATACTACCTGAGAACTCATCAACGTGCTGAAATTTTGTGCATAGTGTTTTCGTAAAATTAAAAATAAATAATAGGGGTATATTGTTCACTGGCAGCATTAACTTATTTCTAAAGTTATATAAAGGGCTTTCCAACAAGAGGTGTTATTTCGATATTCCAAGCAAAATGCCATTCTTTGAGATAAATGATCGGATCTTTATTTCATCATAAAGAGGAGGGTATGCCGTTAATAATGGAAAATAACATCAGCCAAATGACCACCACGACCACGCCTACAGGACCATATCCTTTTCTTGAAATTTTCCATAACCAAATCGCAAAGTGGCTGCCCTATGTCCTCGATAGCCTCACGAAATCCATCTTTGAGGTCTTGAATCGACGCTGGGCTGTTGGCGTAGACCTTCTCTTTCACGTGGCCTCAAAGGAAGAAGTCGCAAGGTGTTAAGTTACAAGATCTCGGTGGCCAATTGTGATCACCTCTTCGAGAGATAACACGGTCCGGAAACTTTTCCCGTAAAAGATCAATGGTTTCGTTGCTTGTGTGGCACGTAGCGCCGTCTTGTTGAAAGTAAACGTTGTACAGATCAATACCATCCAATTCCGGCCATAAAAAATCATTAATCATCTGTCGATAGCGCAATCCATTCACCGTAACTGTTGCTCCAGCCTCATTTTCGAAAAAGTAAGGTCCAATGACCCCGCGGGACCATAAACCGCACCAAACAGTCACACGTTGAGGATAGAGAGGCTTTTCAACAATAACTCTTGGGTTTTCCGAGCCCCAGATGTGACAATTTTGCTTGTTGACGAAGCCATCGAGGTGAAAATGGGTCTCATCGCTCAAGATGAGTTTCCGATGGATTTCCGGATCATTTTCATGCATTTCAAGGACCCAATCAGCAAAGACTCGACGTTGTTGATGATCGGCCGGCTTGAGTTCTTATGTTAACTGAACTTTGTAAGCCTTAAGACCCAAATCTTTATGCAAAATACGGTGTAATGACGTTTGTGGAATGCCTAATTCCAAAGAACGACGAGGAATGGACAAACCTGGGTTTTGTTCAACACTTTCGGCTACAGCAGCAATATTCTCGGCTGTTCTTGAGCGACGTGCACGGGTCTTATTCTTCGCATCACTAACTTGTCCCGACAACTCGAATTTTTCTACCAATTTCTGTATTGCGGTTCGACAAGGTGCTTCACGACGACCCAAAAATGTTCGAGTTTTACGAACCGTCTCTGCCACATTTTCACCATTTTTATAGTGAATTTTAATAATTTCAATGCGTTGTTGAATCGTGTATCGTTCCATTTTTATTAATGGCGTAGTTTCTACTTGTCAAATGTCAAAAAATGGCTGCTCCAAAAGTGACACCTACCGAAATTGCGGGCTAATTAAAATAACACCTCTTATGGGAAAACCCTTTAGTTTTGATGCACTTCCCATACGAAGAACTCCGCTATGCAACGGTGCAAACTTATGTGAACCGATCCATTGGTGAAGACTAGAAATAGGATACCTGATGCCACGCCGAGTTTTAAAGAACGTTACCAGTCATCCGTAGCATTAAAACCGCTCGAGTTATCTTTGAGCATCGTTTGGCAAAACGCAACAGGAGGTTGATAATTCCGAGGTAGCAGGGTTTGTACTCGCTGTACATGGTATGGGTGTAGCTCATGTTTTTGTAATATTCGATGATCTATACTTTTGGGCACTCCTGTGCATTCCTGGATTGCACGTACCGAACTACCTGGATCTTCTTCAACTGCTTGAAGTATTACGTCCTCGTAAGATATAATTCATGTAATGACTCTCCGTCTCACTCAAGCTAGAATCTTAAAGTTACGCTCTTAAGGCAAGCTTTGGGTACACTAGAATCAATTTTAGTAGGTGAAAAGAAAATGTTCGAAACTGGGTTTCTTGAAGAAAATTAAATTGTATTGCTATACTAGAATATACATATATTAGAAGAATCTTTAGAATTAATTTCCTGAACGCTTTGATTTAGATAGTTTAGGGATCGTTGAAACAAAATCCTTTTTTGTGGAAATTTGTAAGAAGAACAAGAGGTCAATGTAAAAAAAATCCGTTCACGTTTACTGTAGTTGTAGGTTTGAATGATTCAAGGTAAATTCGTGTGGCTTACAGATCCACACCCGTTGGAGTCTGGAGCAAAAAAAAATCCTGGACATTCGGATAGACGCAAGATTGCAATTTTAATGGGTGTTGGCACTGGAAATAAATTGCAATAACGTAAATAGATGCATTTGATTTTCCCAAACTTCACACCAGTGCCAATTCCATTATTGTTTTGATAAATCTATAATCAATCTAAAAATTTTAATGGGAGATTTAGGTTGTGTCGCATTTCGGTCCGTTGTTATTGGTTTTGTTTCTTAATGTAATTCTATCAATACAATTATTCCTCATCTATCGCGAGATGATTGAAACTCTCCCGTATAGTCATATTGTCAGTATAAACGAACCCTGGCCGTTTAATTTGCTTAATTACAACAATTTTTCTATCTTAAATATGATAGAATTGCTCCCAAAATAAATAATTGAATTAATTTGAGTAAATCTATTCATTTTAGTAGTAAATCAAGTTTTAATTTCTGTCAACCCCAGTTGTCTCATCTATGAGGTATTACAGCTGCAACCGGAACTTTAATTCAGGTTTTGAAAATAAGCATTCCACCAACAAAACTCAATCTATAAATCATAGATATAATCTTGTAATATTCTCGTCGTACGAGCCCGGTTATCATTTCTTACTTAAGTCTACTTCAATCGATAAGTGTCCTGAAGTGTCATGTCATCCAGAGTAGATGGAGACGATACCACAACTTAATCTCAGAATACCGACGTATAGGGCGGTAGCAAGGAATAAAATATATGACTGCAGGAAAAATTCTCCTTAACAAAGAAAAGAAGTCATTTTATGTTGTATACCATTCCACAGGTTCACTACTCTTTACGAGGACTATTTATAAAGATGAAACATTTAAGATGTGGAGCATTGCTGCAGGAAATTCACATCCGTTGTAAGCTGTCTTGTCTCCCTTTCTGTGTTGAAAATCATTAACAAAAACATCTCTTCTAAGGAACAAAAAGACCACCCCTTGCGATAATTCCCCTTTTGGAATGGAATGGAGTACTTCCAACAAAAAGTGGTTTTAAGGATGCTTGGTCCTCTATTGTTCCCTATTCTTCCCCAGATACGTAGAATTTTTATTCCATTGACTATGGCAGTACGGTGCGTTGTGCTACTTCCATCGTTCCATGTATAATAGTCCTAAAGGGTTTTACATATACATATATACATATATCCATACATATAAACCGACAGTCCTATGTAGTGTATGTCAGTCGCAGTGTTCAGTGTAAAACGGAGGTTACACACTAAGCTCCTTTCAATAGGATGCAATTTCCCTATTCAATCGTTTGTTCCCCTAAGAGGTTTTGAAAATGTTTTGTTAAACGTTCTTTTAGTAAGATTCCCTCTACTTTTAAAAGGATTTGATAATAATACTCAAAATTGAAGAGACCGTTTAAAGTATCAGGATGCGTGATATGATGAGAGCTCCCATCTTATGGCACTTTATTATTATTTAAAGGTACATTAGGGCCGCGGTGCATTGACTGGTCCAACTGTTAGATACGTTATATTTTTTTATTTCTTATTCAGTGACAAGCTTGAATTGACAGTAATATGGGGCTGTTACATCTGTAGGTTGTATATGGTTATAGTGGAGCAACTTTTAAATATTTAAGTTCTCTCAAACTGAAATTTACTAGGTCTGAACTATACCCAAATTTAAGTTTAACGTTCAACAAACTAACCTGTATCTAGGTAAGTGGTTATAGGCGACTACTATGTGATTTTATCGCTCATTGCATTTGTAGTGATTTAAAAGTAAATATATGCATTCCGTTGTTGATGACCGCCAAATGATCGACGTGCTCGAACGAGCAATCAGAAAATGATCTATCTTAAAAAATTGCACGAATGTGCTCGAGCTTTTTCGTACGAGATCGTCCGTGCAAAAAATTGTTACATAAACACAATGTAGCAATTGCGTGCATTTGATTTACATGTACAAGTTCGTACGGGAACGTGCGTACAATTCTCGCACTCTACTTAACCAGAAGTTAAGCCTAACTCGAAAATAATTACTTCAGATAAGAGGAATAGAAAAAAGCCAATATTTGATTAACTACAAAACTAAATAGTGAAAAGAAAACTGAATATCGAAATATATTAATAGTAATAAATAAATCATAAACTGGAAAATAAGATTAACTGAAATAATATTATGTGCGAAGTGCAAGCATTCGTCAGTTAATGTGCACACAATTTTATAGATTTTCCCATTATTTTTTTTTTATGACAAATAGAAACGAGAATTGCGACCTAAAATTCTTTTAATATATACATAAACAAATGGAAATATATATCAGAGCCAAATGTGCCACAAGCTTTTGACCTTAGTATTGCTTCCCGCAACATTAAAGCTACTTTTATTAGCCATATTACTTGAAAGTCAATTATAAACTGTACGGATGCCAACAAAGTTTTTTTTGTAAAGCAATGTATTAAGCAATTAAGTTATATTTTATACACACAATTTGTCCAGTTCGCTATGTATAATTTTTGATCTGTAGCGGTGACACGACACTAACTTCGTTAGATATAAAAAGTGCAATTGATACATTGAAACAATGTTTTGATTCCAAAACTAAATCACTGGAGTCTAAATTGACTGGCAAGTTGAACGAGTTGGATTATTCCTATTACATCAGACCTAAAGAGATTCAAAGCATACTAAAATATCTTCATGCAAAGAAACCTCCTGGGCATGATGGTATATTTAATTCCGGGTTAAAGGCTCTTCCCACAGATGGAGTAATATATCTAACATTTATAATAAATTGTTGCCTAAAGCTCCAGTATTTCCCGTCAGCGTGAGAGTTAACCATTGCTAAAGCCAGGAAGGCCACCTGATGCTTCTGCTGACTACCGTCCTATTAGCTTATTGAATAAACTGTCAAAAATCTTAGAAAAAGTCATTAAGAGAAAAGTTAAGTTAAGTTTTACTGATAATCATAAAATCCTACCTGATCACCAATTTGGATTCAGAACAAGATATAATACAATACAACCGCTTATGGGAATCCTACAATATGTAAAAAAAAACCAATTACAACCTAAAAATATCTACAGGACTTGTATTACTTGATGTAAAAGCGGTATTTGACTCAGTATGGCACGATGCACTATTTAATAAGATGACAAAGCATGCTGTCCCCGTTCATCTGATGTTACTTGTCCGTGATTCCTTGCGCAACCGAAAGCTCAAGGTATACATTGGCGCAGTATCCTCTAGTCATAAACTGGTCACTGGTGGTGTTCTTCAGGGATCTGTCCTGGGACCAGTATTGTATAACCTATTCACTGCAGATTTCCCTGATATCACAAATGGTTATCCTTCGGTATTTGCGGATGATACAGCTATTTTTAGTTCCGATGCGTACCCAAAAAAATTCGATCTGATCTGCAACAGAGACTTCATTCAGTTGCAAATTATTTCCACATATGGAAAATAAAAATAAACTCAGAAAAGACGAAATACATTTTTTTCACGCGAAAAAGAAAAATTACATATCTTCCTCACAGGCATTGATGTTCTATGGATTGACCACGTTAAGTATCTAGGTGCTACCCTTGACGCGAAGATTACTTACGCCAAACACATAACAGCAATTCCAAAACAGAGTAAACATATTTATCAAAACATCGTATCCCTTTATAAACCGTAGGTCAACCCTGAAGCTGGAAAATAAAGTTATCATTTTCAAGGTTATATTTCAAGCTGAAATGTTTTACGGGGCCCCGGTTTGGTCTTCTAGTGCACGATCTCACACTCAAAAACTTCAAATTGTCCTTCCGCTTTCCCAGCTCTGATTTACATAAAATAGCTGCTGTAGTATTGGTAAGCTTTAATATAAGCGAAATAGCTAATAAATTTTTTGAAAGGTGTAGCTACGTCGATAATATCCTTATACAGCTTAAGTCTAGCTAGTTAGTATGTAGAGTAAGTTAGTATAATTTAGGTTAAGCTAGTATGTTTTTATCTTAGGATAGTTTGTTAAATGGGGTTCTGGCAAACTTTTTCTCCTAATAAATCTTTATAAGTTAATATCCCCGTTAGTTTCTACTAATTATAAAAATTATTCTAGTTGAATGAATGAATTTTTCTAGCATTATATTTAAAATTTCTGTCTACTTTGTAAACAAAATGTAAGAAATGGTCAAACTGAAATAAAACAGAAAACTGAAAAAATGAATCTTTGTACTTTTACTTCGCCGGAGCAAAGCGGAGTTCCTTTAATCCACCACAAATGAAAGAAGGTTTATTTGGCTCAAAGATTAGATCCCAATTCCAAATTTTTCTTCAGAACATTCTTAAGACGCCACATAAGTTCCCATTGACTCGTTATGGCCTTGGGTGCGTCGCTTAATCTCCTCTAAGAGGCGATCATCGTAATCTGGTGGTAAGAATTCTAAGCGTAGTTCTTTAATAAGGTCATTCCATGATTCAAATTGGTGTTTGTAAGCCCTGTACTAAATAAGAGCCCGGTCAGAAAATAAGTCTAAGGCTGACCTAAACAGTGTCTGTTTCGAGACCCCACGAGCTTCGCTTAATTCAGTTACCCGTTCTAGAAAAGAATTGAGTGATTGTCCCTTTTCACCCGAAAATTTTATCCCCCATTTATAAATTGGAACTCGCATAGTCGAACTATGCATAGATGAAGCTCGGTCACTTTCTGAGCCAGAAGACTCATCAGGTGGATCGTTATCTTCGGCTGTAATATCCAACGAACCCAAAGCCGAGACTATTTCGTTATTTAAAGCCTTCCTCTTCTCAACTTCTTCGACATTTCTAGCTGGGCATCTCTTAAGCCTACCCAAGGCCCACACAATTTTAGTTTGGATCTTTTTATATTCACTCGACGTTGAACTGCCATCGAACTTTTCCAACAAGCCTATAATTTCCCGAATTTTTCCCTCAACAGCATCTATGTCCTCTGCGAACGTGTATGGGTACACAGCTGACGGAAAGCTAGAACCAATTTTTTCACTTTTAATCGCACCACGTAAGACCTTCCTCATTTCATCCACTGAACCTGTCCTCAATCCGCGAGCTAGGATTTCGTAGCTCAATTCTTCTTGACTCAACCGATTCACCTCCATTTTAGCTCGTTTTACTCAAGGTTATAGACGAAGCAAAAAAAAAAGTCTGTTGAAGCTTCTTGAATCAAGAAGGTTGCCGTTCGATGCTAAGACAACTGCGAATATTCTCTGTGTATTGCCTGAGACCGGTGATAGCTAGCAAAAACCAAACAGTTGCCTACTATCGTAACTTCTCCCAATAAAAGCCTAACAAGGATTGTGAAAATAATTCCAAGTGTATGATTTACTGCTAGCCACAGCGTCAATATACTACAAGATCCGAGCCTCGTACGTAATCAAAACCCAATTGAAAGAAGCAAATGTATAGTGTACCTAAGCAGATCTTTAAATCGATGTGAGAGAAATTACTCCACAACAGCCGAGAATGCTTGGCTGTTCTATGGGCCGTGGACAAGTTGCGTCCATACTTAGAAGGAACCAAATTTACTGTCATTACAGACCATGCTTCCTTAGTTTGGTTAAGCAATCTAAAAGATCCCACAGGTAGACTTGGGAGATGGGCCGTCAAAATGCAACAATATGACTTCGACGTCGTACATCGGAAAGGAAAGGAACACCTCCTACCGGATTGATTGTCTCGTTCGGTGCCATTAGTCAATTCACTAGATACTGGAGATTCAGTAGACAAATGGTACGGTGGGATATTGCAGAGGGTGCAGGAGCAACCAGAAAAATATCCGGACTGGAAAATCGAAAATGGTATCCTTTTTAAGCATCGTATGGTAAAGTACCCATCACTTGCACTGGATTCGGATTATTGGCGTGAAGTGGTCCCTAAAAACAAACGGAAAAGGTTAATATTTCAAGCGCATGATGTTGCGACTTCTGGGCACGTTGGTGTACGTAAAACACTGGATCGTTTGGCACAAAACTTTTATTGGCCTAAAATGGAAGCAGATATTGCAAGGTACGTCAAAGGGTGTAGAATTTGTCAAACTGTCAAGCCACAGTTAAAGAAGCCAGCAGGTCTTATGGCTCAACGCAAACATGCGAATTATCCCTGGGAGGTCATCAGCGTTGACTTCATCGGACCGTTACCTCGCTCAAAGCGGGGCTTCTCCTACATCCTAACAATCGCAGATGAGTTTAGTAAATTTCCTCTTTTTTTCCCTTTGCGTTCTGCTACCAGTAAAGTTTTATGTGAAAGTATAGAAAATTATGTTATCTTGCTATTTGGGGCACCTAAGAACATAATCTGCGACAATGGGGTTCAGTATAAAAGTAAAGATTTTCAGAATCTCTGCAACTCTTATGGGATAAATCTAAAGCATACGGCGTTTTACCACCCTCAAGCGAACCCGGCTGAACGGACAAACCAGGTCGTCAAGACGATGCTAAGGGCATACGTTTCGGAGAACCACCGAGAGTGGGATAGTCACCTACCTTAGGTAGCTTGCGCGATCCGAACTTCTACCCATGAAGCAACCAAGCTAACGCCTTATTTCGTTAATTTCGGCCGGGAGATGATAGTACAGAGGAATATTGTAAGAGAAATGGGTAAAAATCCTCCCTTGGATGACACTGCGCACAGTCAAGGTTTAGAGCAAGTTAGAGCGGACGTGATAGAGCGACTAAAAAAGGCATCAGATATTGGTAGGAAATCGTGCAACCTTCGTAGGCGGGACGAACAATTCCTCCTAATGACTCGGTTTGGCGGCGGAACTACGTACTATCCGATGCGAGTAAGTACTTCAGTTCGAAATTAGCCCCCAAGTATGTGGGCCCTTTTAGGGTAATCCGCAAAGTTTCCCCCTGGACGTACGAACTGGGAGGTGAAGATGGGAAATTAAGAGGGGTTTGGCATGCGAAAGACCTTCGTCCTTTTGCGCCAGAACTCCCTAATGATTAGGGTCTCTGCGGCCCGGTATTGAGGTCATTAGGTTTTAATTTTTATTAGAAACTATTAAACCGGCCAATTATGAGCGAGAGTTAGACCGCTCGGTAAGAAAATTACGTGGGACCTAAGTATACGGTCGTACACAACGAGATGTAATATTGCTCAGGTATATAATGCATTCAACACATGGCCTAGAGCCGACTAAGTAGTATTTAGTTATATGCGTTACCAGTATAGCGTAGGGGTCCCGTGCTGGTGGACGTCTTAGAGTCCGAGTATCATTCGGTGACTAGGATATCATAAACACAGGAACAACCTCACAAGTATTCCACTGGAATTGGAATTTAATTTATTTTATTTATTTAATCTGTAATTATTTAGCGTATTTTAAGGGTGTATTAATATCAGATGTAAGCATCAATAGTATTCATCATTCGATATTTGGGTATCAGTTATATTTTTCTTCTAATTTCATGTGTTTCTGCACTGTATTGATTTTTTTTATTTTACATTATTCCAGTGATTTTGTGTGATATTCTCTAATAGGACTACCCACGATTACATCTCGAATTCTTTTCTTTGAACAATTGTTTACCTTTTTTTTATAACGCGGGGATCCCTTAGTATTAGGGGAAGGAAATAATATACTGAACAACAGGTGTTACTATAATATACCCTTTTGGATTTTGCGTGGTAGGTTAACAAATCTTAGGAAACGAAATCGAACGAAATCTTTTTGGTATAAGTTGGATAAACATTTGATGTGTGTACTGTAATTATGTTGTCCTTGTGGTGTTGGGAAAAGATTTTGGTCTATACCACCAACATCTTTTTGGAAGATGGGGAGAGAATGTTATGTGTTGTTTTCACTGGAAGTACTGCCGAGATATTTTCTTACTTTCAGAATACGGAACCATGCCTGAAGCGAGCTATGGACCCGATAGCAGATTGTTACCTGCTCTACAAGTCCCACGAGCCGAGCTCACGTACATCCATAGCATGCCACTAAGTTGGCATTACAATAGGAACAAACACGCACACACCCACAACACGCAACTGGAACATCTTTACCAAGCTACACGGGAAGCAAAATTTAGCTTGGAAAATTTATGCAAATAGGTTTCTTAGGATAAGTAGGCATATTGTATCATTCTCTTATATTTTTCATATAGATAAATTTAGATTTCTGTAACTTCTCTTCCGTCAACATTGTCGACACGGATAATTAGTCTTACACACCATTCAATTCCAACTTTCTGAATGGATAATTTCTTTTGTCCCCATCAACCACTGCAGTCCACAATCAGCATCGGGACAATATTTAATTCGAAAATGTGTAAAAGTTAAGTTCGATCCAGCCCTCACTAAACATAAATAAGTGCGAATACATAATAAGACAAGTTATCAGCAATTATATTTGACCGACCTCATAAGGATAAACTAGTACTCGCTGCGCTTCACAAGTTTCCGAATTGAGAAACAGATTGCAAAGCAAACCAATGTGGACGGGCGTTAATAAGTTTCGTTAAGAAACTTATATATCGAAACCTTGTCCGAATTTGGTGCATGAAAAGAAATGGAGTGGCGACACTGTTTTTCCGGCGGGGCATTAGTCAAAAGTGAATCTGTTGTCAAGATCGAGGAACGGAGAAATAGGAAAAAAGGTCGATTGGAAAGAAATGGAAATAATAAGATAAAAAAAAATAAAGTTAAAAAAAAGAAGTGTAGGCGCTTATTTAGCACTCGTGAGTGAGTTCTGGATCAAGGGCCAAAAAAAGAAACGGGAAAGGAAAAGGCTAAACAGGATTTTTTTAAAGGAGCCACGTGTTGATTGTGGAGGCAGGTAGATGGTATTTCTATTTTCTTTTTTTGTGGTTAGAATTACAATATTTAGTAGAATAGATTTGATACTAAATTTCGTAACGAAATTTATATTCTAAAATTGAATTATATTGTTGTATTTAAACGGAAAATACGGTTGATTTAGGTTTGGTCATACCCATATTTATTTTCGAGAGTACATACATATATATTATATATTGAAGTGCAATAAATAAACAAAAAATTTTTTGGTAATTACATTGTGTGTGAAGTAATTTTGGTCGAAGAGGGAGTTTTCGTGGTTTTCCCAAAAAAAAAAAAAACTACGTGGCGCCCAAGAAATGGTTCTATACTACATCGGTGAATACTGTACTCAGTATCGTATGTCCTGTTAACTCACGCTCCAGTCAAGGGGACCCATACCCAATCCTCCAAGAACTAGCCCGTCGGCAACGG